>OZ010791.1:558971674-559160044 GCA_963932465.1 Maratus speciosus | reverse complement strand
GAAGACTAATACTCAGCGAAATATTACTGTCCGGACACTTTACTACTACGATGGATATTAACGCCATGTCCAACTAAAAAAAAGCCTAATAAAAACCTTTCGTCAAGCGTAACTCAAAAAATATTTGTCGGATTTCGTTTCTGATTGCACCAGAAGGTACCTATGAGGGTCGCCTACTGAATGCACCTACTATGAAAAATAAGTTCCAAACAGTTTTAAAATTTATATAGAAAAAACTCTTAAAAAAGCACAATTTATCTGCATACGTCACAGAAATTTGGTGTGCGTCACTTTCACCGGTTGATCTTTTCGTAGACAACTGGTTTGAACACATGGAGCAAATAAAAAAAAAATACGCACGCAGTAATATTGAATCTACTAAAAAACAACTTTCAAAAGTAAAAAAAAGCCAAACAAAAAAAAAAAAAAAAAAAAGAAAAGAAAAGAAAAAAGGTGAAAGTTGTGGCTAAAAAATAGTGTGATATCAAATTTCCAAGCTTATATTACGGTACTTATTTAACATTTTTTGATAAAAATTTACCATATGTAAGTCGAGTACCTAAGTATGCGTTGATAGAAAGCCTTTTCTCCTTTACTAAATACATCATAACGTGTTTCTGAAAATTAATTTTTTTAAAATTATGCATGATGGGCTTGGCGGCCATCTTTCCATATTTTACACAAATTTCTAAGCACACAATTTCATTGTTAAGATTGGAAGTTCGAAATTGTTACTAAAGCAAACATTTTATTCTTTTAATTTATGGAAATGAGTGCCTAAAAATTTGTGTCTAAAAATAAAGCTGAAGTAACTTCAGGTCTCATCTTATGATTCTCTTTTTTCGGAGTGGGGTTAATTAATTAGTTAAAGCAGTAAAAATCAATTTGTTTTTTCGAAATAAAAAATTTTCTTAATTTATCTGTCTGTAGCTAAAACTAGAAGTTCGAAATTCTTAATAATGGAAATATGATACGAGCTTCTTGTGCTTAGAAATTTGTGTAAAATATGGAAAGATGGCCGCCAAGCCCATCATGCATAATTAAAAAAAAATTTAATTTTCAGAAACACGTTATGATGTATTTAGTAAAGGAGAAAAGGCTTTCTATCAACGCATACTTAGGTACTCGACTTACATATGGTAAATTTTTATCAAAAGATGTTAAATAAGTACCGTAATATAAGCTTGGAAATTTGATATCACACTATTTTTTAGCCACAACTTTCACCTTTTTTCTTTTCTTTTCTTTTCTTTTCTTTTCATTTTTTTTTTTTTTTTTTTTTTGTTTGGCTTTTTTTTTACTTTTGAAAGTTGTTTTTTAGTAGATATCAGTTCTTTTTTTAAAACAAATGATATATAATTGAAATAATTCTACTAGCTCAAATTAAAATTAGTCCTTGTTTAGCCTTTATAAGCAGGGAGCAAACACAATATTATACATTTTGTTTACCTATCATTCAATTTTTATAGTGATTAATAATTTAAAAGTAAGGAAAGTCAATTTCTTCTTTCAAAGTATCAGTCTTTCTCAATTTATATCTCCTTAAAATTTTCTACGAAAGATGAAAATTTAGTAAAAAACAGAGTCGAAATAAAATATATATTTACAGTTAGTCTGTCAGTTAATTGTTTTTTCTAACTTTTTTTGCTGGCGGTTTTGCAAAATAAATTTACCTTTACAAATACCTACGGTTAATCCGAGAATGAAACCCCGCAGGCATCTAAAGAATCGAAGATCTGTAAATCTAGCAATTTTAGACATAATAAAGGAACATTTTTGATAAAAAAAAATATAAAAATTTAAAGATATAAACTGTACATATAACTTCATCTTCATTTAGATCGTGTTATAGAGAAGAAAGAATAAATATGTAATTTTACTCAAGTCTGTTTATCCATAGCTATTGCATAAATGTGAGGATATTAATTTACTATAAAATTTCCCCTAAATTGATTATCTTTAATAGTCTATTATTAAAGCCGCATATACATTATAATTAAATATTTTTCGGTTAAAAATTGCCTGAAATCTATAGTCTTATCGTTCGTCAATTTTTTTTTTTTTTTTTTTTTTTTTATGCCCAGATTCTTTTTCTGAACTCTGACAAAAGATCACAGACATATTGAAGCTATCCAAATTCTTATATCTTTCTATTGTATTTCCTTTTTTGTGGGGGGTGTGAGGAAGAGCCCTTAAGAACTTCGTTTTGTTCTCAGAATTCTGAATTATTCATTCAAAAGATCTACCTACATAAGTCTTGTTGCAGAATTTTCATTAGCTAAGAGTTGCATCAAGTTATACATCATGTGAATCTATTAAATTAATTTTGTGAAATACTAGATGGGAGCCATTGATATTTCCAGACCATTTGCCTACATTTTAAACTTGAGTCATTTACTACTATTCATTAATTTTCTATAATAATTAAAGAAGTCGTTGTTTCCATGCCAACTGTACCTTTCACTATTGCTTGCTTTGACATTTGAAGTCCACCGAAGTGCAATGCTTTGGGGCCTATAGCTATAATACTATGGCTGTCGCCTCGAATGATCCTTATTATACAGAAACAACAACAAATCACAACAATTTTTATTTTCCATTACATATATTATATTACTACAATGGGACATTCACAATTACATCCATGTCTTACCCGAGGATTCGAACTCGGGCCCGAGCCGTGGCAGTAGCTGTCGCTACCGACCACGCCACTGGACGACATATTGCTTGCTTGTTTGTTTGTTTGATTTATTGAACACATACATCATATCACATGCGGATCACGGCGGGATTCGAATCTGCTTCCACCTACGCACTCAAGCGATTAGCGGCATGGTGTCGTATCCACTCAGCCACGGTGGGCCACTATTGCTTTCTCTAATGCCCAGATACTCAAATTTAACCAACTGCACTTAGAATCATGGTCATAACAGAGAACATTTATATGTTAGAGCAGTGTTGCCAGTGGGCTACTTTTTTTAAATTCAGATTTCTTGATTGCCAGCACTTATTATAAACGGTAAAATTCTCTTTGTTTTAGCCTTAATTAATATGTCATTAAATAAGGCGCATTTTACAATTTCAAAAAAGTGGTGCCAATCAAGTATCTGAATTAAAAAAAGTAGACCAACTGGCAACACTGTGTTAGAGTGGTGACATATGCACAAGTCGTGTACTCATATTCAATTTTTTGTCCAAAGTACGGTAACTCAGTTTTCAGTAATAGACGAGGAAGATTTCAAATAAACTAACCGGAAAAGTTAACAAACATTGGCTTCCTGATTTGATTTTATTCAAAATTGTTTTAACCAACCAAAGTTAATGTCCGGGATCCAGATAAATTTTTCTCTGTTAGTAAAATTACATTGACCAATCAGTAGCCTCCATCCTTGCAGGCTTTTCGGTGTTTAATGCAAACATCAAAAAGTTCGGAAAAATGCAGACGTCTGATTGATCAATCTCGCTAATAGTGAAAAATATATCTTGATCCCGGCCTATTCAACACCCTTTAAATATTGGAGAAAGCCTTGACACGTGTCAGGAAAACGTCACACAAAGCAGGCAAAGAAAGAAGAAAAATCATTCATTGGCTCGTTCATTTTCACGAGCCAATGAATGATTTTGTTTCTTTGTTTTGCCTGCTTTGTGTGATGTTTTCGTGACGCGAGTCAAGACTTTCTCAAATATTTAGGAGGATTTGGCTTATTTCACCACCATGAAGTTATGAAATGAGAGGAACAGACATGTCAATATTCCCGTGTGAAAAACTAGTTAAAAAAAACGAGTTCTTTCCCTCTCTTCTGCCCTTTTCTCTCTTGATTTTGACCGATAGCAGCCCATTTAGCAGTCTCCAGTACAAGATGCCGCTATATACGGTGGACGCAGGAGGGAGGGTGTTAGCGTGACCAATGACATAACAGGCCAGTTCATGATGATTAAAAGTCACACGGAGTTGGATCGAGGCTAACGAAAAAGACAGGCTACCGCGGTGGGTCCGATTCTTCTTTTTTTACAGACCGCTGGAGTCACGTGATGCTCGAATGCACCAAAGAAGGTGCGTGAAAAGAGCATCACGTGACTCCAGCGGTTTGTAAAAAAAGAAGAATCGGACACACCGCGGTAGCCTGTCTTTTTCGTTAGCCTCAGAGTTGGATCATCTTTACACGATGATTAGTACAAAACTGCGTGCCGATTTTTTTTTTTTGTCTCCATTGCCGTGTACAGATAATCAACTCCGTGTGACGTTATGAATTGGCCTTATATGTTGTTGGCCACAGTTTAGGAACAGCTACAAAAGACTTCATCTATATCTACTCCGAGGTAAACGAAAAAGACAGGCTACCGCGGTGCTACAGCGCCTAGAATATATAAAGTGGAAATCGGCTATCCCAGTAATACTTTAAAAAGTGCTAAAATATTGGATCTCTTAAATTTCAAATGATGCTGAAATCCAATGACTCGATCACAGCGATATCTGCAGGATATTTCCTAAAACTTCATGATGATTTGGTAACAGCGTCTAGAATACCTAGTGTCGAAATATTTTATTAAACAACGCTAAAAATTTGTATCCCATAATTAATCGACGATACTGCTAAAATCCCAAGTGTCGATCGCAGCGAAATCTGCGGGATTTTCGTATTACATTGTATATACTAGCAATATCTTGCAGTTATAGAAAATATCCTGCAGATGTCGCTGCGATCTGTATATTTCAGCAGCATCGTTGCACATTTAAGGATACAATATTTTAGCACTTTTTTACTTTCTTCTATCTTTACAAGAAGAAAGTATTGGATTCATGAAAATTTTCGAATTCCGGTTTTCGACGGATTTACACGTTTTAGGGGTCAGAGATTCCAAAAAATATGTTTTTACAAAATGTCTGTCTGTGACTCTGTGAGTCTGTCTGTCTGTCTGTCTGTCTGTCTGGGTGTATGTGACACAAATTTTGTGGGCGCTCTATCTCAAGAATTAATGCACGGAATTTAATAAAAATTAATATTCAGTTAGTCCCTAATACAAATTGATGCTGATTAGTTTTTGGTGTAAATCGCTCAACAGGTGGCGCTGCTATGCTGAATTTTTCACGATTTTTGCAATAGCTCTAGCTCAAGAACTAATGCACGGATTTCGATCAAACTTCAGATTTAGTTAGTCCTTGATATGAATTGATGATGATTACGTTTTGGTGTAAATCGCCCAACAGGTGGCGCTGTTATGATGAATTTTGCAGGATTTACACGATTTCCCCAATAGCTCTATCTTAAGAACTAACGCACGGATTTTCATCAAACTTCAGATTCAGTTAGTCCTTGATATGACTTGCTACTGATTATGTGTTGGTGTAAATCGCCCAACAGGTGGCGCTTCTCTGCTGCCTTTTTCACGATTGCCTCAATAGCTCTATCAATAGAACTAATGGACGAATTTTCATCTAACTTCAGATTTAGTTGTATGTTGACACAAGTTGTTGTTAATTAGGTTTTGGTGTTAATCACCCAATAGTTGGCGCTGCTATGCAGGAATTTTCACGATTTTCGTTATTGCTCTATCTCAAAAACTAATGTACGGATTTTCTCCAAACGTCAGATTCAGTCAGACGTTGACATAAATTGTTGCTGATTAGGATTTGGTATAAATCACCCAATAGGTGGCGCTGCTAGGCAGCATTTTTCTGAATTTAGACGATTTCAGCGACAGTCATATCTCAAGAACTAACGCACGGAATTTCATATCGTTAGAATCCTCATGAGATGCATAGATTGCCATTTAATTTTGGCAGTGTGATAGCGGATTTTGAAGTATTAACATGCATGAGATAGAAGAAAGTTTTGGGATTGGTACATCCGACTAGTTAAGTATTACAGGGATAGCCAATTTCCACACAATATATTCTAGGCGCTATAATTTGGTCTAGATGCTGTAGCATTTTTTTTTTTTTTACATTTTATTGACATTTATCTGACCTGTGTGCTTGGCGTCAAGCCCGCTGTACACCGTTAAAAATACCGTGAAAAATTACCTCTGTTTTTAAAGGCTATCTATTTTTTGACCAATGAGAACGCTCCATATGTACTTATGTAGCGTTCTCATTGGTCAGAAAATAGATAGCCTTTAAAAACAGAGGTAATTTGTCACGATATTTTTAACAGTGTAATAATACGATGTTTACTTTGGAAGTATATCACAGATGTCGCTTCGATCAGTTCCCTGGATTTCATCATCAGTGCACATTTAAGGGATACAACTTTTTAGCGCTGCTTGGATAGCAAATTTCCACATTATGTATTCTAGACGCTATAGCGGTGCATTACACGTGTCTCTTTCTTCTTTAAAAAATATCCTGCAGATTTCGCTGCAAATGACTGTTTGGAATTCAACATCGTTGTACATTTAAGGGATTCACTATTTCCGTGCTTTTTTAAGTATTGATGGGATAGTCGATTTCTACAACATATAATCTAGGCCTATAACGGAGCTATAGTATCTAGAAGATATAGTTTAAAAATCGGCTTATTAAAAAGGTGCTAAAAAATTGTATCCCATAAATGTTGAACGAGGCTGAACGATGAATGTCGATCACAGCGACACATGGTAATTCCAACGTAACTATTTCAAAAGACATCAAATGAGAAAACGTTTCGCTCAGAGACGATCTGGAAAATGTTGCTGCTATCGACATTTGTCATTCAGTATTTTTCAATATTTATGGGATTCAATTTTTAGCAATTTTTAAAGTATTACTGGAATAGCCGGCTTCCACACCATGATCATGATCTAGGTAGATTTTTCTTTGTTATCGCAACGAGATTGACCAATCAGAAGCCAGAATTATTGCTAACTTTTCACTGTTTGCAAAAATGTACCTGAATCTCGGCCTATATTTCTAGACGTTATAACTGAGCTCAGGAATAGTACAAAAAGCAAACTCCGTATTTTGATACATTAAGGCCGGGATCCAATTAGGAACAAGTGTGTCGCTATAACGAAGTAGCGACATATGGCCAATAAAGGTTTATTGGTAGAAGTGATAAAAACAAATCGTTAAAGGTCTTTGCGAGCGTGTCATTATCGTCAGGCTAATGCATATTGAATTCTTTCCCTAGTCTAATAAAGCTCATCCATGCGCGTATCGCCTAATGGAGGATATTCAAAATATGGGTTCAAGGCTGAAAAAGTCACGTGGTACCGGCAATTTACCTAAAGAACGTCTAACTGATGAGAAGGGAAACAGGAAACTACTACTGCTTTCTCCGGTGAACTGTTTCATTGGCTAGCGGGGATTTACATTACGTCGACGGAGCCTTCCCTTCTTTACGTTAGACGTTTTTGCCTTGACTACGTGATCATAACGTATATAGAATAGCCTCTATTCAATAAAGTGGATTGCCGTACTATAGCACCTAGAATATATAGTGTGGAAATTGGCTATCCCTGTAATACTTAAAAAAGTGCTAAAATATTGTATCCCTTAACTGTGCAACGATGCTGCTGAAATATACAGATCACAGCGACATCTGCAGGATATTTTCTCAAACTGCAAGATATTGCTAGTCTATACAATGTAATACTAAATCCCGCAGATGTCGCTGTGATCGATACTTGGGATTTTAGCAGTACCGTCGCACATTTAAGGGATACAAATTTTTAGCGTTGTTTGGATAGCATATTTCCACACAAGGTATTCTAGACGCTGTAGCCATACTTTCGGCAAAAACTTGAAATGAGCATGCTTCCTGTGCATATATCACCACTCTTATGTATAAAGGCTCTCTGTTATGGTGTTGATTCTGAGCGCTCTTTGTTAAATTTCTATATTTGTGATTTAGAGAAAGCAATACAGAAATGTACTGTTACTATGGAAACAACAACTTCTTTAATATCAAAATGTATAGCAAAGGAGTTCAGAATCAGTGCCTTAAATAGTTTCGAATATGTAATGTTGTTATGACAATCAATAACCTTCCTGTATGTGGAAATGCAAAATTGTGTTCAACATAATGGAGGATATTCCATCTACATTTTGATCACGTGGTCAAGGTAAAAACTTCTATCGTAAAGAAGTGGAGGCTCCGTAGACGTGTAATGTAAATCCCCGCTAGCCAATGAAACGGTTCATATGAGGCAAAGTAGTAGTAACTTCCCTTCTTATCAGTTAGAAGTTCTTTGGATAAATTACCGGTATCACGTGACTTATTTCAGCCTCGAACCCATATTTGGAATATCCTCCATTGGGTGCAATCTAGATAGATTTTTGGCTGTTAGAGAAACGAGATTCATCAATCAGAAGCCTGCATTTTTGTATACTTTTCGCTGTTTGCAGAAATGCAGTCTATTGATTGGTGATTCTCGTTTCGCTAACAGCGAAAAATCTATCTGGATCCTAGCCTACATTTCTACAAACATTGCACTTCATCCACGGCACTAAAAAAATGACTCAAAACTTTCATGACATAGGCCGAGATCCAGAAATAGCAAATATTCTCAAACATGCAGGCTTCTGATTGGTCAAACTCATTTCGCTAACAGCGAAAAATCTATCTGAATCTCAGCCATAGTTATCTTCGATGAAATCAATGCAAAATGATAATATAAAAGAAAAGTTTAAGATTTCTAAAATATTTTGGCGGGTTTATCGCTATTTGGCATAATTTGTAAACTTTAGAACTAATTAACAGTTTTTCGCTAATTATGAATAGAAAATTAATATTTTTAAAGCTGAATTTTATAAAAGCACGTAGATTGAGTAAATATCTATCCAAAAATTCAATCCTTACGTTTTTCTGTCCCTTATTTAAGTCTCTACCTCGATTTAAACATAAGTTGTGACGAAGAAAATAAATCTGTCATTTTCAGTATCTCGACGTTATTTTAAAAAATCTATATCTCTGTTTATAATTAATTTATGAGGATGCATTTGATCTCAAATTGAAGATCTTCTTTATTAGGTCCTTCTGGTGTTGGTTTTATTTTTCTGCGATGATTGCCTCTTTTGATATGGGAAATTTTACGCTGGCATATTTCGTCCATTTAACATGGAGAAGTTGTCTGCAGTATAATAAGCAGTTACGGTGTCTTGCCGTTATTCTTGGCGTTTGTTTGTTTGGCGGGGTTAGCATTTTTTTTCAGCTTGGCTTGGCAGAACGACCGTCCTGCTTGATAGATCAGTTTCAACCACGTGATCACAAACCTTGCAACAACCCGTGGCAACCAGTTTTGGTGGGCAAACAAATAATAATACAGTATTCCGTACCACAGTGACCGTTTTTAGGCTGTTGTATAAAATCTGGCATGTTGTATGACATACAATTGTGGATGATTAAAACAAAAGACATGAGTGTTTATTGATCCGGGAGGTTAGCTTTCTCTGGATGTCTGTCTGTCTATCATACAGAATGCAATTTTCTTGTAAAGGATGATATTATTATGCAGTAAAATCTCCATAACGGACACAACCGATTAGTGGACACCTCTATTTAGCGGGCATTTTTTCGATTACCAACCCTTAAGTAACGGTACATTTTTTACTCTCAGTAGCGTACACCTCCAAATAGAGGACAAATTCTGCTCTCCCGAGGTGTTCGCTATTCAGAAGTTTTACTGGTAAAACCTCCATAGCGGGCACACTCGATTAGTGGATACCTCTATTTAGCGGACATTTTTTCGATTACCAACACTTAAATAACTGTACATGTTTTACTCTCAGTAGCGGTCACCTCTAAATAGAGGAAAAATTCTGCATTCTCGGGGTGTCCGCTATTCAGAGGGTTTACTGTATATAATATTGATAATTATTTTACAGGGCCGCACAAAAGAATAAGAATATATGAAACGAATATAAACTAAATTCGGGATTTGTAGATCGCTGATGGTAATGTAATTTTAGGTGTTGTTACAGTCATCCGCAGCATGTTTTTAGAGTTTCGTTCATCTAACGAAACCCCTACCTGTCTCACTTCTTTGTCTGTCTGTTTGTCCGTCTGTCACAGAGCCCGTTCTCAGAAACTATATATGTTGGAGACTTGAAAATTTGCACACTTATAGCTGAACACCACACATCAAACGGCAAATAATAAAATTTTGAAAAAGGCATAATATTTAACCCTTTGGGCTCTAACTTGTGTATTTAAAGCAATTTTTCTAACTCAGCCCCTAATTTAATTAAGTTGGAGACATGAAATTTTACATACTTATAGCTGAACATCTCACATCAAACGACAAATAATAAAATTTTGAAAAAGGCATAATATTTAAGCCTTTGGGCTCTAACTTGTGTACTTAAAGCAATTTTTCTAACTCAGCCCCTAATTAAGTTGGAGAGATGAAAGTTTGCATACTTATAGCTGAACACTTGCGATAACACGATAAATCACAAAATTGTGAAAAAGTCATATTTAACCCTCCAGTCTCTAACTTCTGTATTTTAAGCAATTTTTCTAACTCAACCCCTAATTAAGTTGGAGACATGAAATTTTGCATAGTTATAGCTGAACACCTCACATCAAACGACAAATAATAAAATTTTGTCTAATATTTAACCCTCTGGGCTCTAACTTGTGTATTTAAGCAATTTTTCTAACTCAGCCCCTAATTAAGTTGGAGACATGAAAGTTTGCATACTTATAGCTGAACACTTGCGATAACACGATAAATCATAAAATTTTGAAAAAGTCATAGTTAACCCTCCGGTCTCTAACTTCTGTATTTTAAGCAATTTTTCTAACTCAGCCCCTAATTAAGTTGGATACATGACATCTTGCATACTTATAGCTGAACACCTCACATCAAACGACAAATAATGAAATTTTGAAAAAGTCTATTATTTAACCCTCTGGGCTCTAACTTGTGTATTTTAAGCAATTTTTCTAACTCAGCCCCTAATTAAGTTGGAGACATGACATTTTGCATACTTATAGCTGAACACCTCACATCAAACAACAAATAATAAAATTTTGAAAAAGTCTATTATTTAACCCTCTGGGCTCTAACTTGTGTATTTTAAGCAATTTTTCTAACTCAGCCCCTAATTAAGTTGGAGACATGAAATTTTGCATACTTATAGCTGAACACCTCACATCAAACAGCAAATAATAAAATTTTGAAAAAGTCTAATATTTAACCCTCTGGGCTCTAACTTGTGTATTTAAAGCAATTTTTCTAACTCAGCCCCTAATTATGTTGGAAACATAAAAATTTGCATACTTATAGCTGAACACCTCACATGAAACGGCAAATAATAAAATTTTGAAAAAATCTAATATTTAACCTCTAATATTTTGTCTCGCGCAATTTTTAAATTTAAACTGTTTTGCAATACTATTTTTTGTTCATTTTGCATAATAAGTGTAATGTGACGTAATTTGTTCTATTTCAGATTTCTAACGCATGTTAATGAATTTATTTTACAATATCCTTTCTCTTTTAAAATTCACATGTAAATATAGTTTTTATGTCGTAATTTCCAATAAGTGCCTGCTTTTTATACCTAATTATTTAATTCTAATTTGAAGAGTTTTTTCTGTTTATAATAGTAACGTGTAAATAATTTTTTTATTTGAAGCAAACATTATTGTTTGCGCTGTTCATACAGTTGGCAACAGTTTAAATTAATACCATTTTCTAAAATATGTAAAAAGTATCTGTCAAAATGCTGAATATTTGAATTTAAAATAGAAATAAAACCTCAAAAAATGAGTCAAATAAAAAAAAATTAATGAAATCTGAAGAACGGGATCTTCTATTGAATAAAATGGTCTAAAATGATTAAATTCTCATGTATAGCTTTTGCTCTTATAATTTTTTTTTAATGGAACGATTTTGTCCCACTTTAGCATTAAATATCTCTTAAAATAATTCTTCAATTTGAAAACTGTATGCATTAGTGTGTTGATCAAACATTTCGCTATAATACCACCGATTTTCATATATTTGTATGCAATAGATTTCTTAATATTAACGAAGAAAGACCTCCGGTCACAAAAAATTCAAAACCGGCGGCGGCGGCGGCGGCGGCGGCGGTGACAGCGTTAGTTACTTTTTATAGAATAGACAGATATATAAAAATGAAAACTTGTCTATCTGTCTGTTTGTAATTCTATAAAAAATCCACAATTTGGAAGCCAAAATTGTGAAGAGATACGTACATGTGTATTAAAACATGGCCGAGACAACTAAAGTAATCCGGAATCGAAATAACTTATAGTTAATTTTTATTTAATAAAAAACCACCAATTTAACAGCAATTTCTTATCAAATTTAAACATTTTTCGTTATAGCAGTTGCCAACAATTAAAAAACACAATATAATTATTACTACAACAATTAATTTTCTACTGCAAGTTTTCCACGTGAAAAATGAAAATGAAATAAATAGTTTCATGAATTTAAAAAAAAAGGTGAATATTACGTCATAACTTTTCTATTGCAAGATATTCACGTGAAATATGAAAATGAAATAAATGGTTTGACGAATTTAAATGAAAGTGAATATAACTTCATAACTTTTCTATTTCAAGGTTTCCACGTGAAAGAGGAAAATATTACGTCATATTGGAAATATAAAGGGCATGGTAGATATAGTATAACGTCATATGAGTGTGAAAAATGTATTGAAGCATGATAAAAGTCCGAATAGGGAAATATTGGAGTATTTTAACATTATTGCTCCAATTATAAATTGAAATAAGTTCATTTATAGCTGTATTCTTTTGCGTCTGTTATATACATTTATACATTTTTATACAGCGTTTTCATATGATTAATTCAACAACATTTCGACTGCTTTTTTTAATGTCTGTTTTGTGTTGTATGTTAAATTTTGAAATTGATTTTTCAGAACAAACATCCTTCAAATTCTGGGCAACGCCTGGCACTTTAGTTTGTAACAGATAAATGGCTTTGGTATCTGTACATCTAATGCTAATATTATAAAGCGTTATAATATTATAAAGTATATAATATTATTAATGCTTGTACGTTTGTGAGGTGTTATCTCTGAAACTACATAGCCAACTTAAAAAAATGTTAGTGGCCATCTCTGCTCCGAAAAAAAGACTATTTTATGTCAGTGCAAGACCCTACATAGCTGCAGGAGCAAAAAAGTTCTAAAATTGTGATTTCTGCGATATTGATTGGGTTAGAAACTTTAAATTTGGTGCGTTAGTTACTTTTAAGATGTAAATACTCGTAATGAACGCTCTCTAAAAGGTTCAATTTGACGGATAAACGCAAAAATTTCTAGAAAGGTTCTAAACTATGATTTATTTGGAATACTGAAATTTTTGGGATACTGTTGGGGTTAGAAACTAGAACTTTGGCATGGTAGTAATTAATAATATGTAAATGCTCGTTGTAGAACGAATTCTAAAAAATAGAAAGACTAAACAAAGCGGAAAAAGATCTAAAGATGATCTAAGTAACGAAGAACATGGAACTGTTAGGAATATAAACATGAAAATTGACATGGCTGTATTTATCATGACGTAAATTCTCGCAATAGAACAATTTCTAAAAATGTCGCTATATAAAACAGTGCAGAAACAAAAAACTTTCAAAATTTTTCTATTTCTCTGTTACTGCTGAGCCCAAAATCTTGAAATTTTGCTTCGGGTTAGTTTTAAAATATACAATTGTCTCTATGAATGGTTTCTAAAAAATTTAAAATTTAAAAAGATGAAATTAACGGAAAGCGATCGCAATTACCATTAATTTAGAATTATTAGGTACAGCAACTTTAAATATTTCATAATGCTGCATTTCCTCCGCAAAACATGCGATTTAAATGCAACAAAACTGATAGATACCCACCTAGCATTAAATAAATTGTGCAAATATTGAATAAAGGCCTGTATGAAACAGTGAGTAGGTTGCTCGAAAGTACTTGTTAAAGTGTTCCTTCTGTAGGCTTTTCTCTCTCTCGCCAAGGCCACTAACAGAGGGAAGTGCCGTTTTAAATGTGATATGATTTTTTTATCCGATTCATTTTTCTAGACATTTTATCATAAGGTCATATTCTCAATTATCATTAGTAGATTTTTTATATATTAACTTATTCCGGTGAATTTTTGTAATCGGGTTCATATTGGCGTATGTTAGCTTGCATGATTTGCTGAATTAATATGTATGGATTTGTAAATTACTTCAAGTGACACTTTGACAGCTCAAAAGTTATGCAGACGATATATTCAGATCTTGTGTCATACTTTATGTTGTAATCATTGCCGATTTCTTTTATTTAATGCATGCTAAATACAGCTCAATTTGTGCAGAATATGTTTGAAAACAAAACAATACAGCGTATGTAGTGGCCAGCAAGCACTCATCATTTAAATCCGATCGAGCATATCTAAAACACACTCTAACGAAGCATTGCATGCCACTTTTGATGTATTCGGTACTTTGACACTATATTAGATTTTGAGAAGAGAATTCCTTAAATGTTATCGACAACCTCATTGCATCCGTGTAAAACAGATATTGTACAATATTAACTATTCCGGGGGAGCACACACCATATAAAGTATAGTCCATTCTTTTTAATCATCATATATTTGTCATTTAAAGTTACTCAAATTGGTGCGGAGCGTCTGATTATGCTCTTGGCATCATTTTATACAGTTAAAATTCCGATATAAGTAAATGAGTGTTTCATTTTCTATTTTACTTTTAAGATATTGCGTACTTTCAATTTTATATCCATGCATGGCTGTCTTGAATGGTTTGATTTCCCATTTTTTTAAACAGTGTATACGAATTTATATATAAGATTTTGTAATTCTACAATTCGTTTATTTTCATCATTTCAATTTTTCGCAGTATATGGACAATTAAAGATAACATCTCATTTTTTTTGCTTCCACATGTTATTATTAAATCTATGCTCTCAGTAATATCACTCAGACTAATTCCGCTGAGGGAAGTCCTAGTTATTTAATCTTCGTTTTCCTTCCTGTTGCAGTAATTATTTAATTGTAAATGAGTGTTCTGCCCTTTTTCAAAATTTTTAGGAATTTTCACAACTGCATGATACTTCCACTTTGGGGTTAGACCCCGCCTTCCTCATTTCCCATTGACTCAGGGGTCCCCATTGAACTCACTCTACCCCGTCTATATAAGACATGTTTTCACCGCCTTTGGTTCATTCTACCCTGAACCGTTGGCGAGTGCAGATGCCTCTCGTGGCGGTCGCAAAATTCTCATCCCAGATTTTTTAGTTGAGTTTAAAGTTGTTAACTTTTTAATGTTAACTTTTCACCAATTTTAGATCCTGGTAAAAGCCGAAATACTTGCTTATCTGTCTTTGTGGACCAGTTATGGTGTATCAAAGAGTCTTTTTCAAGCCTGAACTATTCGCGTGAACCCTGGAAAGCTTCGACGGGTGTTTGGTACTAGGCAACTGCCACTCAAAATTGGTGAGCCATATGGCCACCCCTTTTTTAACACTTTCCAACGAAGTTGAAAAGTGTTTATGACTTCGGTTTGTCTGTCCGTCTGGACGTCTGTCCGCGCTCTAACTCCCGGAAATATACTCGGATTGCCCTGAAATTTTTGGATGTTATTGACGTTTACCATAGCACGATCCCTATTTCAAACGAAGTTTGTACCATGTTTAGTTCATTTACAGGGACAGTCAAAAGTTTTCCGTTACATTAAGGCCTATGGGGGAAAATCGTTTAAAATTATTTTTAATAATGTTACACGCTTTCAAACATAAGAAAATTGATATGCATTTATGAAGTGCACTAAAATATGCATTAGTTATTATTCATTTACAGGGCCATACAAAAGATTCCCCTTACATAATGACATAGCGATGGAGGGAATTGTTTGCGGCGCATTTTAATCATGTTAAATTATTTCATGTAAAATGAAATTGATATACGTTGCTCAGGTTTACTATAACTTATTTCATGTATAATACGAATTGCATAGCATTTAAGGGGGTACACAAAGGATTTCAGATAATACATTACTATATTGTATCCGCAGTACTGTACAGTAGCGATGATTGCTGGAAATGCATTTTTAATTATGTTATGCGCTTTTGTGTTTCACTATATTTATGCGTAGTATATGGTGTGTATAAATGCTATAATTCATACACAGGGCTACACAAAAGAATTCGTAATGGTTACTAGGTATGAGTGAAAATTGCTTAAAAGTGTTTTTTAAATGAGTTATGCATTTTTACGCTGAACTGAATTTAGTTTACTAAGAAATGTTTGTAGAATATAGACATGATATACAGGGTTACGCAAAGAATTGGATCCATGGTCTATAAATGATAATTTCTGGAAATGTGATTTTAGTAGTTTTAAGAGTGTTTTAGTTTGAATTAAATTTTAGCTTAATAGTGGCGTGTAATAAAAGTACTAGGTTAACTATAGGGTTGTACAAAAGTATGCAAGTATGTTTCCGTCTATTAGTTTAAATTGCTAAAAGATAAATTTCAATCTGCTATGCGTTTTCTTGCTAAAGTAAATTTCCCCATTATATAGTATATATATCAACCTACAGATCAAATGCAAGGCTGTTCAAAAGAATTGGAATAGATATTTGCTATGGACGGTAACTGCTGAAATCAGTTTTTAAAATGTTTGTATGTTTTCTAAAATGTTTACTTAGTTATTTTACATACCTTAGTTATCTTTAGTTATCTTATATACCGTATTTCTGTAAATAACGAAGTTTTGTTAAAGCATTCAGGAAGTGTTGGAGTTTCATAATCTATGCTTAACGCATGATTTTTTTTCTTGTTTTTTAATAGCTCTCAGTTTAGTGTTAGTTGGGCTTCTGGTTACCTTATGCTATGCTCTCAACCCTACTGCCTTTTCATTCTTCATTTTTTACCTGCACCAGTCATTGAAGTGTAGGGCAACCAGATTTATTTGGATGCTCTATGCGCCCTATTTCTGGAGGTTATATTTAACCTCGTGTTTCCAACTTTGGAATGGCCTTCAGGACTTCACCAGAGTTCTCAAAATTATGCTTTTTTTAGGCATTGCTTTGTTTCGAAATTTATCTTTATGTTCCCATTCAAGTTCGTTGGAGGTTACGCACTCCGTAAGCACCGCGATGTCATCTCAAGAACACTCATTTTAATGTTCCTAGGTAATAATAAAATGCATTTTTAAAGTTGACGTGTGTTATAGGGGACTTCACGGTGATAACTGGACACTTTGGATGTGTGGTTTCACTTTCATTGAAACTAATTTGATAAATGATCAGCCAAGCAACTTTTCATTATATGAGAAAACATACTAATTGCAGAGTATCATTTTCAAACTTTTTTTTTTTTTGCTCGCTGCATTTTATACACATACTAGGGGGCTCTGCTCCCTGCAAGCTACGCTCGCCAATCTCCGTTCAGACACTGCAGAATCTAAAAGTACGCTAATCTGATCACTTTTGAAAAGATTAGAGAAGATTGAATTATACTGAAAAAACGTGTAGCGATCTCCCTGTAAACGGGTTTCCATTCAATTCCCTTTGATTGCAAAAATTTAAGGCAGAATCAGTTGATGTTAAGACATCCAATGGTTGTTTTTGTGTTTGATTCACAATCTGTTGCCTGTTATATCTAAAATCTGTCGCCAAACTATAAGATTAAAGGTTGTAAATGTCACATTCACTTGACTTTAAGGAAGTTACACGTGTTTACGCCATAAGTGATTTTTATTTCGACGTTTTATTCGTATTTTTATTAATGTTATACTAATTTATTTGCTCTTTCGTTATTTAAAATAAAAAATTATGTCAATTTGTATAATTTAGCAAGTAGTTTGGCGATTTATAGAATTTGGCGAAATTGGTCGACGGGAGAAGTAGTAGCATTAAAACATTGTTTTCAAGCTCAAATTAAATGTCATGATTTGTTGTATTGTCATATACGCACCGGGTTTGGCGTGCATTTTTTTTTACGATAATTTGGCGAAAGCCTCGTTTTCGAATACCAGTTACATATGTATTTTAAATTAGTTTCTGTTATTTTTAAAATGAAATAACAATAAATAAAAAAAAAGTTTAATTAATAACTATAGAAAAAAAAACAATTTATAACATTTATTGTAAGTAAAAGGAAAATAAATTCAAATAAACAATTATTAATAAGTAAGCAACAATAGCCGGGTTACCATGTCAGGCAAAATAACGTCATTTTGGCACCAATTAGGTACAGCGTTGCGTTTATGGCATCTATGCCTAATATTTTTCTTTTCGTTTAGTTAAAAAAAAAAAAAAGAAGTGAAAGCCATTTAAATTAAATGTTTCAGTTTTAAATGAAAATTTTTTATTAAATAAAATGATAAGGATATACAAATTGAATTATGAATAAAAGTAACATGATACATTTCTTAGCATACATTTAATGGAGGTCAAACTGACCGCCAAATTAGTTTAAAATAATAACATTTTCTAAAATATGAAAAAAAATCTGTTATAATTAAAATTTGAGTTGCCATCATTACAGAAAAGTATATAAAATCAGAAAAAAATTAATATTTCGAAAACTAATTCGAATTTAAAAATTCTAATACCAGTTTTGAGATCTGCGAAACAATACGGATTTTTGGTATTAATTTCATCGCAAAGTATTCCGTATTTTGGGAGAAATCGCCGTGAAACATAATCAGTTGTTTAATCAGTCGTTTCATAGAATCCTTTCATAAATTCGTTACATTTCAGCCGTTTCATGATATCCGTTTCATAAATTAGTTTCATTAGGATTTTATATATAAAGGGTAGATGCAAAAAAAAAAAAAAAAAAAAAAAAAAACCTTATGATTTTAATCATAATTTCTTTTGTTTCTTAAATTTTTTATTTATTTTAAACGATTCTGGACAACGCTAGTATCTATTTTATTCCATTAACCCTCGGTCGGCCGCAGCCAGCATGATAGGCCAGCTACCAAGGCTTAGTGAAGACTGCCTTTGAAAATGCTTAGTGTTTTACTTGTTTTGAAGTTAACACACGAGGATTTTTAAAATCAGATTTCAAACATTATTTCTTTGTACTTTATAATGAAGGTCACTAAGAGTGTTAAAAATTAGTTAATTAATTGCTAGTGTCGATTTTAAAATAGCCGCTTGTCAGGTATACTTCGCTCAGACGAACCCAGGGGTCTGCCTGATAGAAGGTTGGCGAGGATTTTATGTGTTCATTTTAGATAAAAAGAGTGTCGTGATGATTATTATGTTTTTCTAAGAGTTGTGTGACATTTAACGAAAAAAAAGAAAGCAAACACAATAGTCAGGAATAGAATGCTTTTATGAATTGTATACATTTCTACAGATATTTACACAGCAGAGTCTGAAAAAAAGTCGTGCTCAATTGAGTTGAAAGTTTCCGGAGAAAGACAGCATATGTATATATACATATAGAGAGAGATCCGTTTCCATATATTATTTAAAAAGTAGAATGAAATGGCTTTTAACAATTGATCATAGCAAGGTCTTTTCTTTGTACAGACTTCAGCAAGTGGAAATATGATTAACAGCTGATGATCAAAGTTTTCTGTTCACAGGGGTGATGTGCTTGTAAAAAAATATGTTATTACATACATTAGCTGGAAGCGGCAATGTTACGTTTGTGACAGGCAAATACAATTCACTATTTTGGGATTATATATTAAATACCTAATGCTTTGATTTGTAAACTTGATTGATTTCCTCGCTTAAATTTTAAATGCAAAAAATGTATTTATACAGGATGTTAATATGTTGTAAAATGTAGAGAGGTGACAATTAGTGTTGCCAGGTGTCTCGGGTAAATCCAAATGCTCTAGGCACCACTAATTTATTACAGTTTATTTAGCCATCTTTAATCGCAGATAATTCTGTCATTAGATAAGGTGAAGAAAATTACTTTAAGAAACTGGTGTCCAGAGCATTTGGAAACTTCGCTGGTCACCTGCCAACATTAGTCACAATCCATGTCAAGACAAGTGATGTTTTAATTTTTTATTGGAAATCAGCGTCGGAATTCACATTAAGTCAAAAGTACAGAGAAACTCACTCTATACTGGGTTCATATTTTTGTTGATAACTTTAGTAATAATGAAGATATTGTAACGAACATATCAGCAAGCTTATTTTGCTTTGATCTAGAAGTGCTACCGTCATAGCAAGTATTGGAAGTGTGCACCATCTGCGTGCAAAATATATTGAGCTGGGCGTTCCTTTCTTCAAAATGTGGCTAACAGTGCGTATTTGTTACTGACCGAATTACTGTGCACTTCCATCACTCTTGCAATGCCATCATATTGCACACAAAAAAGGTAAGTTTAATGAAAATTTCGCTACATTATTTTAATTATTTTAAAGTTATAAACGAAAATCCTTGCTTGGCTAAGAGTGAGACATCCTATATCTTTGATAGAATAAGTAAATTGCAATCCTGATTTTCTATATAAAAATTGTTTATATGGACGCGTAATACCACCTCTTTCAGTTTGTCGCCATATTAAATGAATACCCTGTTTACAGATAACATAGCATAGAAAATGCTTAAAATGTTGGTCAAAGATATAACGCCAATATATTTCGTCCATATATTTCTAAAATACACGAAAAAAAAAAATATAAAATTGATATGAGATTGCTGTAATAATGCGTCCAAAACTTCAGCTATGCTTAAGAAAAGCAACTAGTTTAAAAGAAATAATTTTAAATCGTTGTTCGTTCGACGAATTATTCAAACAACCGCTGGGAAATTTTAAAGGTATGCTAGCTTGTGCTTACCAGTTATTTTAGGGAGAAAAAAATTGAGAAACATATAAACAAAAATAACTGTGTTAGGAAAACATTAAGCTTACATTATTTTGTTCCAGAAACTCGAATTTATAAAAGATATAATGTTTTACTTTTAAATATTTTAACCATTTGAGGAAATATATTCTTGTAATATTCTTTTCGGACCAATGAAAAGAAAAAACTCCAAAGGTAATGATTTCATATTGTCCCATAAATCCACAACAAAGTGTTTTCATTCTATTAAGCCGGCTCTTTAAAATAAGTTGTTTTACAGAAAATGTGTTAAATTTTAATAGGATTGAAAGTATGGGAAATTTAGAAGCCATTAAATTCTTAAATAACATCATCCTCAAGAAATTTTACTGTTTGGTACTTTAAGGGGAAGGCCTATTCAAATTAATCAGCTACTTTCAAAACGTATCGAAAGACTAAATCATTATCCATTACATTTTGCATATGCAGCCTTTGCAATAAATTTTAAGCAATATTTTTGTTGAAACGCTAGAAATTGCTCCAGACGACGTAAATCATTAGCATGCAAAGTGCTTTTCCTAAGCGATTTAACCTTTAACTAAACGCCTTCTCCCTATTCAAAACTTTTTATATGTCCTAATGGGTGGATATCTGTACTATCCGACCAGTCCGTTTTTATTCAACCAGACCAGCCTAATACCGTGTTCGCTCAGAAATTGGAGTATGTTTCGGATTTATATATTCTAAGCATTCTGAGTGCAATTACATCTGTATAACGAAAGTCCTACTTTTACGAAAATAAAATTGCTGCACGTTGTCATTATATTTGTATATGTAATACATTCCGATGATAAAAGCAAAGCTGTAACTGCAGCATTTATTTAAAAATTTTGATTTTTGTACAAAAAGAAATTTTAAATTTTTTCCCCTTGCTTTCTACTATAGAAAGGTCTAATTATTTTGTAAAGAATGCTCCTAATCGAATTTTTGTTTAAACTTTGGTTTAAATTTATCTAAAGATGATATCGAATACAATATGCTATAGAGGCATACTGTTTATTCTTAAAATTAAATAAAATATAGGGCTGTTATTTTTTAGTTTTTTTAATCACATATTAATTTGCTAAAAAGGGGAAACAACTCAATATTGTTTCTCAAATAAGAAAAAAATAATGGCTCTAGGGAGTTAATGAAATTATCATAGTCTTTATACAAAGAGCAAAATATGCAAAATTGAATTTTCTATCACAGGAGAAAAAAAAACAATAAATTTTTTCATTGTAAAACATTTTCAACTTTAATTTTATTGCATTTTATAAACACAATCATTCTTTATTAATTCGTTTAAAAATCACATGCAAAATTGTATACATAACAAAACAGTGAATTGGTATCTGCCTTTCATTTTGTATTTAGCATGCATAGTGCATAGGTTATAATGAATTTCTTCTGATAATAATAAAATGAAGTTATATACCCTCCTTTGTAAATGGTACTGGTATGATAAAGCCTCGGATTTTACATTTACAGAATTTCTATCTTAAAATAAATGACTGATGAAAAACACTTTAATATAGGACAAACCATTTGCTAAAGTAAAATATGAATTATGCGTTGCATACAATAAGTACTTACTGTAATCGTTTTACGTATTTTCTGTAACATTTTACAGGCTTACCTTTTCTTAAGCTGCCAAGCTCATTACAATAGTAGCAGTGATCATAATTCCCATACAGTTGGCACAACATTCTCTATATAAGGTATCATCGGAAAAAAAAGTAAATAAAAATGTATTTCTTCTGAAAACTCTAAAAAATTACAAATAAAATTGTTCGTGATTTTTTTTATAGTATTAAAAATGACTTGTAACCTTGTTTTATATAAAAATCTTTTGCATATTATCAGGAAATGAACATTTTGCTTTTATGTTAAGGTTTTAATACATGATATACAGTAAGAAAAATTATAACACACTTCTTATTTTGTGATAATTAATATAGATATATTTAAAAAAGATATATATTAGAAAAAAAATCAAGCAATATGCAATATTGTTATGTAACATATTATAACATACCCAGTATTAAATAAGAAAAAAAAGACAACAAGTATTTGAAAGAGGGGAAAAAAATTGCAAAAGTTGAAAAATACAGAGTTCTTAATTTTAAAGCAATGAAATATTTTAAGTAAAACAGTTTAATTTGAAATGTTGATTTCCTAAAATTTTAAAAGATTTACTTTTTTTTAGATAGCAGTAAAATTTTAATAAGCCTCGAGTGATACAATAAAAATTACTTTTAAAAAACAATACAAAACTGTAGAAAATACTAGAGAAATGTAAGATGTAAATTTTTCCGCACTGCTATTTGTATCAGTATTTTAAACATTTAATTTAGTTTAACATTATCGATTATTAATACTTGAATCGCTTATGCTAATACGCGAGACGAATAGTCGTCAACATCTTTTACAGGAAGATTAAAAAACCCAAGAAATTTACGTGATGGGTGATTTTACTAATGGCACCTTACGCTGATGGATGACCCCTTACAGTTTATTTTATGTTTAACATCACGATATTGTTTGACAGTTTTTAAAATAAATTCATGCATAGAGCCACGAGTTTGAAAAATTTGATCAGCAGCTTTGATATTGTTCATTAATTGCTCTCAAATAAGAAAAATATCTAGATATTATATATACATATTTATGAAATTTATGGCACAAACAAATTGAGTTTATAAATGTAAACGTTTTAAGAAATACTAAAATTGAATTTCTAAGTCCCGTGTTATATAAATGATTTAGTTAAAGAGAGGTTGTCTAAATGATATGTTAATAAATTTGGTCTCGCGAGAAAGTTTACCACATTTTTCTGAAGTCTTTTCTAGGTTTCCCATAATTGTGTTCCGAGAAATATAAATACCGTAAATTTATATTACATACAAATTTTTTAAAGCATTTTCCTTTAAAAATATTTTTAAACAGTAGGTAAGTTTGTTCTCGTGTTATGCTAAAAAGTAATGCGTTTTGTTTCACCTTACATTTTCATCTCTGCGAGAAGCTTTTAAATGTATGTGTATTCTTTAATTAGCAAAGACTCTTCAAGTTTTAAATTATTGCATGTAAAATGCGGTAATATATAATTATAAAAAACTTGGTTAACTCTTTTTAATGTTTAAATTAGTTGATTTTGTTATAATAATTTTTGGGATAATAATGAAAAAGGATTTAATAAAATGTTTCTAAAACACAGCTTTAGACTGCACTCAGTGGATGCTCAATGGCTATAGAGTTAAAAAATATTTACAGATTGTGTAGAATTCATTGCGGGCAGCGAAATCGTTGTAGCAATCACAGGGTAAGAAATTATAGTGATTATTAAACTAATAGTTTGTCTTTTATGAAAACTATAGTATTTTCCTTCCTTTTTTTCTCCTACTTTTGGAGAGGGGAATATGCTTGGTAACGTAGAATGACTCTATAAAAACATACTTTTCATGCGTAAAAACAAATATAATAATTTTGTTAAATAAACATTGCATCAAAGCTTAAACTAGTATTCGATACGATATTAATCATTTTTTTCCATTGTGATACAAATTTAAGCAGAAAAAAGTAACTAGTAAACAGATGTAATAGAAAAAATTTCGATTTCGTTAATCTTATATTACTTTCGAATGTTTAATATTGAATATTTAATAAAAGAAAACATATATCTCAAGAAATATTTAGGAAGAATTATACGCTACCAACTTACGAATATTTATATTTTCAAACGAAAAATATAAATTTATTATAATTTGATAGTATTAGGAATCACATATAATATTGATGTTAATATCGCCTTTTTTATGGCACATATGAAATGAACAACGATGAATGAGGTACTATTCAAAATCTTTTCGAACAGGATTTCGACACTAACAGTTCCATAAAACAGGTAAAAATTGTAGTCAATAAAAAGTAATGAAAAACATATCAGCAAATAATCTCAAAGACTGCAGTGCGAGAACCTCGCACGCACTCACTGGTTTCAGAAAAATATGGTAAACTTTGTTAAATTTCCTTATCAAAGTGTATTACAAGGAAAACAAAAAATGAATTTGGACTTCTACTAACACCTAATTATCCCCTTTTCTCTTTTCAATTTTGCTTTTGTTGTGTTTACGAGAAATATTGCAAATCCTAGATTTATTATATTGCTATAATTATATAAAAAGTTAGGTACACAAATTATGTAGTTTAAAGATTAATACAATTAATATAAAAATGTATAATTTAAAGATGTAACAATTAAACTGAACTTTTTTCCTTCTGGAGTTTGACAAAAAATACACATGTAAACTTTTTTTTTTTTTCATTCATAACTGTTACATTTGTAATCAATGTTTAAATAGTCAGTCATTAAGTACAAAAAATATGTTGTGCAATGGTTTTATATTTTCATATATTCTTATACATTTTCACAGAAAATGTTCAATAAATGTTTGCTAATTTCATTAAATGTACATTGCATTTCATAGATTTAAGTTATGTAACACGCAACGGAAAACATATTTAAGTAATACTTTTTTTTATTAATTAAATGCCAATAAAATTCCATTATTATTTTGCTAATTTAAAGTTGTGTTGTGATGTGCGCTTGTGCATGTATTGTATTATAATTTTTAATTATTACCCTTATTACATATATGTGTATATATTATTAATTGTACAAGATTCCTTTGTCTCTATTCAAAACTGCAAATTAGGCATTATTCCTTAACAATTTAATTTATGAAAATCTAAATATACAGGTACTTGTACAGCTCTGTCCATAGAGTTTCTGATATATTGTTACATTATTTAACAAAAATACACTCAATATTCATATTTGTGATGTAAATGAAATATTCGTAAGAATGATCAGAACTACTGTCGTTATGATATGCATACATATTATAGAAACATGAACAAAGAAACGATATTTTCTTGACTATTGCTATAAGAGTAATATTTATGGCAGAGCTATGGAATTTATATACGTTTAAGTCCTATCTATAAGGTGTTAATCAAGAGAATTTGTTTTAAATCTTTCCTAATGCGCATGTATTATTTAAAGAATCCTTCTTAAAGATAACAATAAAAAAAAGTTGCAGGGATGTACGTTCGGATTAAATCGCCATTAAGTTTTCATAATGATATTAGCATATCTTTTTTTATTTATTCGTCGATATGCTCACTACACACGTTACAATTATTAAATTTAATAAACTTTCATTGAGTGTTAGTATGAAAATATTTAAAATTTTAATTACAAGCTTTTAAAGTTAAATATCACGCATTGTTGCATAAGCCACCCTGAAAAACTTTTCTAGTTTCAGCTTTGACAGCCTATAGATCTATTTTTTACAGTTTATTATTTAAATACTTTTGCATAGTTTTCTAGATAGCGTTACTTTTATAGAAAAAATTGCTGAAAAAATTGTCACCAGAACCATCAGAATTAAAAGAAGTAATTTTGTTTGTCTAATTTCTTTTTAGTTTTAGGATTTCTTAACAGTAAATATTTGCAAGAGTATAATACAGACTGATACTAGTGATAATAATGAATAAATAAAAGCTTTATAAAAATGTCTAAATTTCGTATGACAGGCTATCGAAAGTTGAAAGCAGTTGAAAAAATTTAAAATGTGTAATACATATCATGAAGGTTTTGTTTGGGAAAACACTTTCCGAAATTTGCTGTAGCAATGTATATTACATGAATGTTAGATAAAAGTTTACACGATAAACTTTCCTTTGAAAGAAATTTGATGGTGTTAATCTAAAGATAATTTTAAAATGTCCATGAAAATGTGATTTAACCCACTACTTGTTTTCATTATAAATAATTAATTTTAAACAATTTTTATTTTATCCTTTGAATGAGAAATTTTATTTAAAATCATTTACTCATTTTGCATTATATATTATAATTGTATCACTGTGATTTATTTATTAGATATCACAAGAAATAATACTTAATATGCAATGTAATACATAATATTATACTAGTATAAGTAATTATTCGTACAAGCAGTGGATAAAACACTTTTGATCCATATCGTCTTCCAAGTTTCAGGAAAGTTTTTAACCAGAGAAAATCATATATATTTTTCGACAAATTTTATGATTATAAATTATAAAACAGCGTGAATTTAAATGGAACAGTGATTCTCAAATTTATGATTTTTCGGTTTACAGGAAAGTTTCGGTAAAACAAGTTATTATTTCATAAGAGTGTTTTACAAGCTATTTTGATCCTTTCAGAGCGAAGTACTTCTATTCGTAAAATGCTGAAATGATTCAATGGCATCTGAAAATACAAACAAATTTACTTGAAAACAAGTGAAAGCTTTTCTTCAGCTACTTAATACAAGGAAAGCTTCAATTCCGGTGCCAATGTGGCATTTATGGATTAAAATTAGGTGGTCGGAGAAAAATGAAACACCGATCTTCAAGGGTTTGATTCCGAAACAAAAGAAAGTACAGAATTGCATTAAGGTATCAGCACACCTTTGAAACGTCAGTTTTGATCAAAATATCGATTTTTCATTTTTGCAATAATGTTAAAATCAAATTTTTTACCTGTCGAATTACACTTAAATTGTGTCTGTACCTTAATTAGAACCAGAGTTACAGCCGTTGTTTAAAGTTACAGCTATTACAGCTTTTGAATTGTGTTTAAAAGTTATTTTTAGCTTTTTCTCAAAATTACATTTTTCAAATTGTTACTATATCAAAAAATTATGCATGGGATGCCTTGAAACTTTGTGTACTTCTTTTACAAATGTTTATTAAGAGAATGGGTTACAGTTAGCTTTATAGTTACAGTGGTATAAATAACAAAGTTGCATCGAATTTTACAAATTTTTCATTACATCAGTACTTCAACTGTCACAGTATCTGTGATATAGATGCTTTTATAATGCGAATAGCCTATGTCCTAGAGAAAGTTATTATCTTTATTATGCAAACTACAAAATACCAATAATTTGTTTGTTCTTGAGTTATCATGTTTTGCGGAAATGACAATTTTTCACAAAATTTTGTCTCTTTTTCACTTTAAAAAATTATTTCTTTGTAATTGCTAAAATATTTACATATTTTTCAAAGTTAACATAAGTGTCATCAGAAAAAATTGCTATAAAGGGAAAATTTTAAAAATTTCAAAAAATCACCTCCGAAGGTTTGCGGATACCTTAAAAAGACACATTATAAAAGGTGTTGAAATTACATATCCATGAATTTTCAGTGAATTTTATGATTATTTTACTCACTTTGGTGGACTTAAGGGATCATAGGACTTTTAAAACTTCAAACCATTCAATCTTTGAAAAAAACATATATATTAAAGAGTAATTATTTCTGAGCACTTTAAGATAAAATAAAGGACACTCTTAGTAGTTGTTAAATATAGAATATGTTCAAAGAGAGAAATTTAAAGTCACTTTTCTCAAAATGTGATTTTGGGCATTGCGCGCAAGGCAGTTAAGACTTTTCAATAAATTTTCATGAAATGTTTAGGATATATAGTGTATGGTAGGCTCTATAAAGTGAACCTAAATGGTCATCTTTTTTCTTGGTGTAATATTGCTAAACATTTGAAAGTTTTATATATGCAAGATATAATTTTGTTTTAAAAACACAAAAGTTATATAAATAAGCACTTTTTCAAGTTTCAGCGTACTCTCAAGTATAATTACATACAAAAACTTTCTTTTACATGCAGAAATTCTTTTGTAATCATGCGTGCAGTCTGTGCTTTCAATTGTTTTCCTCGACAAGTTTAAAAAACCCTATAACAATCAATTTTCCCCATTATGATCTGAAAAAATATGAAATGAAAGAAAAAACATATAACCTATTACCACCTTTAAAAATTGTGCCTTCGTAATGTATACTTTGTAAGATATCCAATGACAAAAACGGTAGTTCTTGTTCACTTTTAGACATTTTAAAAGTCCTATGACTCCATAGGTTTGTGTGCACTCAGTCGTCTTAAAAGTTACGTACTGGTCACGAAATTAGTGATTTATTTGATGGTATGACCGTTACAAATTTGCCCTGGATGCCTCTAGTTGTTGTTTTAAACACATTACTGCGATGCGGGTGCAGTGTTATGAATTCCTTCGAATGTTTTGGGAAATTTCAGAAAAGCCATTCTGAATTCATACCAGAAATTCTGAATAATAATTTTTCTTTATTTAATGACTGACATTTCGTAATCACATAACGTAAAAATTCTTCTTTCGGAATTTCTGGTATGGATTCGAAATTTGTGAATAAAAATGGATTTTCTGAAATGCATGCTAATTATTTAAATGGATTAAAGGTATTCAAAAGTATTTTTACTTTAAATAAATCGTCATTTATTACCGTTCTGTTGCAAAATTCTTATCCAAAACATCGTGCAACAATTTTTAACTTCACCACTGACCTTACATTACTGAAATGATTAGTTTTTGTTCTTAGCGGTTCCCAAACTTTAATGTTATGCGACTTACTTTAACCCTTTAGCCCCCAAATTATTAGTCAAGAAATTACTCCACCTCAATGATTATCTTCCTTAATGTATGACGATATATTAGAAAATTTACATAATAATAAAATGAAATATAGATAAGTTTTTCATTAAAACTCATTTAATAAATCGGTATTAGCAGATCTTTTTGTAAAATATTTACAAGAAAAAATAGATTAGTTAACAAAAATACTGTTATGGAAATCTCGCAATTCTTATTTTTTTTTTAAAGTGTATTATGATCGTATCTTTAAGTGGGAAGATTTTTATATTTGTATATTTTTCATGTAACATTTTTAATAAGAAAAAAGCTACAGCTATGTAAATGGTTGAGAAAAAAGCCATAAAAACAAACAAACAAACATTTATCTTCGTCTGTTTCATAGCGATTCTAAACTTGATAGAGCGAAGTATTTTTTATGAAAAGTGAAGCCTACTTTAATAGGCGAATTAAATAAAATTTTGGTACTTTTCCGATATCTTGGCCTTGGAATAAAATATAAAAACAAAAACTCTGTGCAATTGGAGCTTTTGTGGAGCAAAGTGAGATTTGTTGACAAATGATATAAACATTTATGAAAACAAACTTAATGAGCTTTTATGCCTTTTTATATATGTATAAACATTTTATTTACATAGATATTACTATTGATTTTTATGTACAATTTATTAATGTTTGTATATAAAGTATAGAAAAATAGAAAATGGCTTCGTTATATTAAATAAATTGTATTTAAAAAAATGCTTGTGTATAAGAAAGAATGAGTAGTTTGCCAGAAAATAAGTTATCAAATTTCCTTCTCTCGCCAAGTCCATTTTGTCTGCCTCGCCAAGGTACCAAAATTTTATATTAAATATTTTATAATGGTACTTAAAAGTACAGGCGGAGCATAAAGGGTTAAAGCTCAAAAATATATACACGTTTATTGATGAGGTATTAATAAAAAATTATATTAAGAATCAAACTGATTTATTGCATTTTTTGAACCAACGACAAAGTCGGGATTTCAACTTTTCTAATTTTAACCTCAAGCCGTTTTCTACACAAAATTTAATAAAGCACTATACTATTTATACAAAGTTATTTATCTAAATTTTTACACGGTATTTAATTTTAAAGCTGTAACATATTGTTTTTATTACATAGCAGATACAAATACAAATATTTATTTAATTTTGAAGACTTGACCGATAGTTCCGCACCCCCTATAGTGCAGCCATACTCAACCTTTCTTCCTTGCGGGCCGCAAACATGTGTTTGTGTCGTTAGGCGGGCCGCAACACACTTCAGAAAAAAAAAAAGAGTAATAAAAATACTAAGATAACATAAGTAGCAAGGATTGATCGAAACAGGTTTTTAAGACCGAAACCGAATTCCAGTAATCTTCTTATTTTCGGCCGAAAACGAAAACGAAAACGAAAACGTCCAAAGTAATTAATACATACCTAAATATACATAATTATTAATTGAATATACGTCTTTATTAAATATACATAATTATTAATTAATTATACGTGTGGCCCAAGTTGGCCAGTATTAGCTGTATAATATAAGAATATGGAATTGAATTTCTAGATTAAAAAAAGGGGGTCTTTTTTTAGTAAATCAATCTTTTACTCAATTCAAAACTTATTATTATTATTATTATTATTATTATTATTATTAATTGTAGAAATATAGAGTATAGATTTTATTAATTTGGAATAATGTTTGATTAGTGTTGAAAATTAAGAAATCTATACACCACTGTAGCACAAATAGGACTACATATAAAAAGAACTAACTTTTCGTCTGAGAAAACTGCATTTATAATATGTTAACATAATTTTAAATTATTTATAAATAACAGGGGAAATGTTGTCTTCCCATGAAAATATACAAAACTCAATTATTTTTTATATGGATTAATGATTGTGTGGCTCGGGCCGCAGAAAAAAAAAATCTCCGGGCCACATGCGGCCCGCGGTCCGCAGGTTGAGTATGGCTGCTCTAGTGGGTCGCGATCCATAAATTGGGAACCGATGCCTAATAAATATGTTTAAAATCACTGCAGTAGTATATACTCCTAGTTCAGAGCAGTTCGCAGTTTTCGGTACGACTTGGATTTTCGGGAGCATTTGAACAATAAAATGAGTTAATCAGCTAGATATAACAGTTAAGTTACGAGTATTAAAATAGCAATAATAATTTTTAATAATTACTTTTTTGAAATTTACTGCGAAAATTGTGTAATTTTAATTAAAAAAAAATATTTTTTACTTTTTATTTAATAATTACTTTTGACGTTTAATGCAAAAAATGCTTAATAAAAGAAAACTGTTTTGATACTTAATATGCATTACTAATACATTTTAAAAATAGTACCTTAACTCAAAAGTAACTTTCAGATGATTAATGCAAAAAAAATAATTAGTTCAACTTTCAGGTGTTGCAACATAATAATTATTTTTAGCACTTAATGCAAAAATTCACCTTTATTATCATAAATTTCCCTCTTACAGGTCAAATTACGCTAAGTAAATTAACATTTAACACAGCGGTCTCAGTTGTAAACACTGAATTTAAAATTAATTTAAAAATTAAACTTCATCTATAAAGACTTAAAAAAAAAAAAAAGTCAGATATAATAGATGTCTTGATTTTTAAAGGTAGAAACCACATTTCAATCATGAATAGGGAAAATGTACAGAAAAAAATGACATTTTTCATCATTTCTCACAGAAAATATTTTCGATTAAATTTATAAATCTGTATCTTAATTCATACCAGGTATTAAGTTATAAAATAAATCTTTTTGATTGATTCTTACTCATTTGATTTTTATTTAATCTACTGATCATTTTATTCCATTTGAATCCGGTACAGAATAATAGTAGTCAAAAGTGGGAAATGCTCTCAATTGTGAATACCGTAATTATATATATATATATATATATTCAAGCATTTTAATAACTAATATCTTTAAACTAAAACAGTATAAGGCAAAACAGACAAAGAAAAAAAATTCCTGGATCTGAATTGGTCCTGAAAAAGATTAGCATCTTAAACTTTATCGATCTGGATTTGAGAATCACTGTTTAAAAAATTCGATACCTTCAATAACTCGAATCTTGTTTTATTATTATTATTACTATTATTATTATTAATATTAATATCATTAATATTATTATTGTTATTATTATCATAATCATTATAATAACAATAATGATAATGATAATAATAATATAATAATAATAATAATTATTATTATTATTATCATAATCATCATAACCATTATTATTATTATTATTATTATTATTATAATTACTATCAGAAGTTTCTATTTACGTCCCAGCACCATTAAAAAAGATATGTTTATCTATCAGACAAACACAATTTATTATCTGACGACTGAAATATATTCAGAAAAATTTTTAAATTTTATTTTCAATGGATTTTCAATAGAAATTTTAACATAAATAATAAAAAAAGAAATTTAAGAAACATGGAACAATTATTTTAATGGATCAGTTTTGGTGGATTCGAGTTATTAAAGAGTTGACTGTGAAATAATAAAATATCAACAATATAAATGAAACAAAGAGAAGCTTAATGTATGTTGCAAAAAATATTGCATCTAACATAAATGTAACATAATAACATTAAGAGGCAAAAATCTATAAAAGGAATAACGGAGGAAAGATATGAATTATTAATGGAAGAGTTGTTGCAAGGACTTCGTTTTCACTCAAAAAAATTATATCCAGAAAACTATTGAGCATCTTTGAAGTATTCAAAATAAATTTAAATCCGTATTCTTTTAAATGTTTTGCATATTAGATATTTACTTAAGAAATTAGCATAAATTAATTTAATCTTTATTTTTACTGTTTTCGAATATAAAAAGTTGTAACTCTTTAAGTGAGTATTTAAATTTTAAATTCAGCAGTTTTACCTTAAACATTTTTATTTACGGAACGAAACATAAGGTCATATAATGATTATTTTAGAATTTTCGAAGTATTACTATTTAATTTGATAAAGGATAATCTAAACTAAATAAATTTATGTATTAAGTTTAAAGAGCATAATAATAATTGATATTGTAAATGATTTAGATACGCATTTTGTTTTTTTGGTACTTATAAATTACTAAAAAAACATTTTTTCTCTGACCTGGAAAAAGGAAAATATGCTTTCAGCAATAATTTACAAATATTTTAAACTAATTTTCAATTAACTTATATAACTTTTTAAGATTCCTAATGATAAGCGATTTAAAAAAAAAAATGAAAGTCTTTGTATAAATACTAACTAAACACACGAGTGATCAAAACAATTTTTAAAGTGTCTGAAAGTCTTCTGAAAAGAAGAAAGAAATAGAATTAACCCCTTCTTGGTCGGCGTCGCATGCCATACGTTCTGTTATTTGTGCTCTTACAGCCGGCGTTGCATGCGATACGTTCTGTTATTTGTGCTCTTCCGGTCGGCGTTCCCTGCCATGCGACGAAGAGAAAACTTTCGTCGCTATTGACAGATCGTCTTGTACTCCACGATTTATTTATTTATTTTTTTGTATTTCTGAATATTGCTAAGAGAATTTCCAACTATAATTCTACTATTTCATTTTCAAGTCCTACTATTTTTGTTTATATTTTCTGTAATGTCGGCTTTTATTAGTTATTGTTTCATGTCAAAATGGCTTTTATAACACCGAAAAAAATGAAGTACTCATAAATGAATAAATCGATCTATTTTTCTCAGTTTTGAAACATCACATGTAATCAAACCTAAACAAAATGATAATTTTGTAATCTGTAATGATTTAACTCATTCATGGCGGCATAAAAGATGTTTATTAATGTAAATATTAAATAATGCACAGTATTTTAAAATAATTTAAAAGTGCTTGCAAATAATACTCTTTTCAAAAAAATATTTGATTTGGGTAACTTGATAATACTCTTGCCATTTTTCTTAATAAATATTCAACTAAACGATTCTTGCAATTAATTTTGAGCGGAAAATAAATGTTCGTGCATTTTTACTTTAATTTGTAGGTTCCGGGGGGCGCTACATAACGATTCAATTTGAAGACAACCACGGAATCAAAAATGAGTACATTTGGATCGGAACTATTTTGAATATGTGACGTATTTAAAATTGAGTACTTTTTACTCAATTTTGAGAGCCCATTTTTTTTCAATGAATGCATTTAGAGAGTGAGTCCGAGGTCAGTGAATGCAATAAAGCTGTTTTGATGGTAAGGCTGTAAAACCATTTTCTAAAACATCTTTTACGTACAGTATACAGAATAATAGTATTTTTAATGCAGATATCTATCTTAAATATCTCAAAGCAGCATATTTGATAAATATAGTATCAGACTATTTTTTTTTTTTAATTTAAAAGTCGGTTGCATTGCAGGAAAAACTGGAGATCAGTGAATGGGATATTACATTACGACCATGCCAGACAAAAAACTGCTTACTGGCAAAAATATTTTGCATTTTTTGCATTCAGGGAAGAACAAACATTAATTTTTAGCAATAAAAAAATGTTCGGAAGAAATCCGATTAAGAAGGGGCTAACGTAAGAATTATAGATTTTAGAGTCGTTCAATTAAATTCAAAGCAATTTTTCGCATTTGAGATTAGTTACCATGTGTTTAAATAATGGGATAAGATTTTTTCATCACTGTATCAGTACATTGTTTTACAAGTAGATTATTTAAATTATTCTACACGTTAATTAAAATTTTATGCATAAGTAATACGAAAAGTTTTGATTTTTTCAATAAATTTAATAAATATTTCTGTTGATCTTCGTTTTGTAATGCTCAATATCTGGAAGAGAATATTTCGAGTGAAAGCACATGAAGTCAAAGATTGGATAAAACATGGACTATAGCTCTGTCGACAGCTTACGTCGAATGGACGTAGAACCATCGATGTCGACAATGTGTTCGGGAACATCAGATCGCGCATTACTTTCGCGACTACTACTACCATTTATTGAATTCCTAAATCGAGATGAAGGCACAGATGAAGATGTTTCTGAATCGGCAGAACTCCAGAACCTCGCCGTCCTCACGTAGTGCGTAGTACCATGTGAGGGGGGATCCTTGATGCTCTTTAGGCTAGCAGGATCGTCCAGCCCATAGTCCACGTCCTCTCTGGGAATGCTGGGGTGACCGATGAGGAACCGAACCCTATCCTCGTTTGAGGAACAGGATGAATATCCGGAATTAGGCGGAGGAGAACCCGGGTCCATTCTCCTGCTCAGAATATCGTCTAAAAGGTACCAGTCCGTCTGTGTCTCAGAGTGGTTCGTGGACGGGGTATGTTTAGGTCCATCGTCTTCGGATTCTTGCATATCCGCGGATGGCCTGAGGGGCTGGGAAGAGGATCTCCTGGACAGGAATGGGTTGGTCGGATTCTGCCTAACGGGCAGGAACTCGCAGGATTGAGTGGTCTGTGGAGGAAGTGCACCTCCCCGTTCGCACACTTGCTGGAGGAGAGCCAGTGTTGTTCTCACCTCCTGACTAAGTGTGGCCACGTCCTGCGTCAGAACGGTCATTTGAGAGTCGAGTCGCTCCACCGAGTTTTTGGTCATCTCGATCTCGTCCCGAATGTCGAAAAGTTCCCAAGATCTTCCTGCTTGGTAAAGTAAAATGGAATATATAAATACAAAGCTAATTATTTTGGTAAAAATAAAAAATATAATAATATGTATCATAATAATAATTATTATTTTAAAGGAATTACGAAATGGATAGTAATCACACATAACATTCACCCACTCACACACCTAAATTGTATAACTTATATAACAAATAATTCATAATATGTATTAAATAATTGGGCTTTAATTTTAAATATTTTCTGATTTTTTTATGAAACATGATGGAATACCACCGAATATGATAAATATTTAGCTTTAATACATGATGATGTAAGAATGGATATTAAATTTTAACGCTCAATACATAAAAAATTGTTTCTTTCATTAGCTATAGAAAACGTACAACAACGCCAATCAAATCTTAAGGCTGTATGTATCGGGATGATTTTGAGAATGAAAATAAATCTGTAGGATTTGTTTTTCATTGTTACATTACGCACTGAATATGATGAAGTGCGGAACTACATAGCGCATTTATAACAAACAAGACAGCAAATTTAGATTTTTATACTTGCTTTCTCATACATAAGTTCATATTTAAAAGGATTCATGAAATTTCTTGTTCATAAATATTGTTCAAAGTAGTAAACGTTGCGGTTAAAATTAAAGAATTTTAATCGTTTTTCAATGAAATATGAGTACTTTTATGTGACATAGAACCGGGTAGAGTCTGTAAAAGTCAATAACCCTATACTGAATACTTTGTTTAATCAACGCAGTAGGAATAAATTTTTTATATTTATTGAATTATTTTTTATCAATTAAAAAAGACAATTTATTCTTTTAAATTTCTTTGATTAAACAAAGGACAGAAAATTTATACAGGAAAAAATCAGTTAAAAAAACATGTATGAAAGAACAAAGAAGTTAATAATATTCTCATTTGTTTATTCAAACATTGTTGAGGTAATATGTAACACTTAAAATTTTTATTACAATTTCTATTAACATTTGACGAGATTAAAATCGGTTTATAGTTGAAAGGAAATATTAGAGTGTTTTTTTATATAATAGAATTAAGAGAAAGAGAAAAAAATAAATTATCCAATACTGACAAGAATTTGACCACGCAATATACAGTCTTGCCCAAAAGTTTAGACACAATGCAAAATTTCGGTTTGACAAAACACTATCAAGACTGAAGTAATATATTTAATAATTACTAATTATTGTTATGGGTAATATGTAAAATAAAAACGAATAGCACATATATAAAGATCTTGCCGCAATTTAACTTAAAATGATAAAAATGTGTGGTACAAAAGTTTAGGCACAGAGATAAAATTTAACATTTTCACAAGAAAACAAGCAATTTTAATATCGTTGAAGCTTCTATAATTTTTTATTCGATCAAACCCTCTGTCTTTAATTGATATGACAAGCTTTTGAATGGTTTTTAGTTACATACTAAACCACGCCTCTTCTATTGCCTTTTTGAGTTTAAAACATAAAACTACTGTTTCCCATTCACATACAGCGTATTTATTAGAATGCACAGTACATTTTCTATAGGATTGGTGCCAGGATTTTGGCAGATTCAATCAATAACTGTAACATGATTAGCTCTCAGTTACTGTATCGTTGATTTGAATGTGAGGATGGACACATAAGCTTGTTGGAATATTTGATTTGGTCCACTTATAAGCTTACTAAAAGTTAGTAAGTAAGTGGCTTTCAAAAGTTGCTCGGTAAGCCTCGCAATCTTGTTTTCCTTTCAAAACGCCAGAGAAGTCCTTCCAGTGTAGCCAAACTCCCCCATAAACAAAACTGAGCATCAACCTTGATATCTGTTGAACTGACTAAGAAACGCTTTTAAAGATGATGCCAGTAGTGCGAAAAACCATCTGGGATCATCTGGTTTCCGTTTTATACGTCACTTAGAGTCATTCGTCACTGTATGACATTTACTTTCTGGGCCAATTCAGTCTTGCTCGTTTATGATGTAAGTGCAATTATGGTTTGCTGTGTATTTTCGTTTTTTTTTTTTTTTCAAATGCCCGCATACTATCACCCTTTTACTTATAGTTTCTTTCGAAATTTGCGAAGTTAAAGAGATTTAACTTCATTTATAGAGTGCCTTTGTTTGTAAGTTCAGTATTTGCCTATCATCTTGTTCCTGTATGCTGGTTACTCAGCGTCTAACATATCGTCATTTTGGTTAATATTTATCGCTAAGGGACATTACTAGATTAATTAGCGTTCGAACTCTTCAATTAAAGAAAGGTATCAGGAACTGATTTCTCTTTCATTTTCATTCTTGAAATTCTAAAAATATCGTCATTGAGAAATTATGGTTACTTCGATAGTTTTCTAAGCATTCAAAATTGCTCGGGGATTAAAAACAACTTTAGGGAACAAATGATCATCTTTTTGATCAAATGATCACTTGTCATCTTAAATTTTCGCAAATTTTTCAAAAGTGCCTATATTTTTGTGACAAGTAAAAAACATCATTTCGCAGTTAGAAAAATTTGTTTCAATATTTTTACAAATTTTTCACAATGCACAGTTTAGTACTTGTTTTAGAATTATTTATCTAACATATCATTAAAATTCAACACAAATTTTTTATTCCTTTTACGAATTTTCTGTATCTCAACTTTTGTGCAGGAGTGTATCTCTATAAAGATTATATACAGCTTATATAAAACAGATCATGTTTAGGAAGGATAATGTATAAGAAGACTTAAATAAAATGAAACAGAATGAGGCAGAACTTTGGAATTGAGACCGTTATTGATAGGGGTAAAATATTTGACAGGAGGATGTATTAAAAGTGTTTTTAAATATACGGTTTAAAGTCATCAGAATATTTTTTCTTTTTCTGCCTAATTTGCCATTATATTTATTTGACATCTAATTTGGTTAAAGTTGTTCTCCATCTGTGAGGGTTTTATGACACAAATGTCTAGTGAGCAACGCTTCAGCTTGCAATGTCCAACAAAAGCAAGCCCAAATAATTCACAGCACTAAATGGGAAAAATGGATTTATAAAAAATTATAGTTATGTACTTATTTCACCAGTATTTTGTAAGCTACTGCTGCTCCACGATGAGTGCTCAATCAAGGTATCCCCCCACAAAAATAAAGTATTATCCATTGTTAAAACATCCAGCTAATGCATAATCTAACATGATATTGTATTCTAGATAGCCTAAAATGTTTATGATATTGAATCAATGAAAACTGACCGCTATATATGAAAAAAAAAATGAAAATTTCAGGTACCAAGCTATAGATTTATTTTGAAATAATAGCTTTAGATTGCCTTGCAAAACGAAATATGAAAATACTTATTCTGCAGTTAATATGAAAGTTTAATTTAATTCTATAATAAACTGTGTAAAACTACAGATTTCCGAGTTAGAAAAAAAATATATATACCATAAGTCATTTACAATTTTCATTTCAATTTTCTAAATCTGACATTAAAAAAAATAGGATAGTAGTTAAATTACTTCATTAGAAGGATTTTAGTCCAAACCTAAATAAATCCATGAAAGCAAACTCCATAACAAAATTTGAAATATAATGAATATTAATGTAGCAATTAAAAGTGTTTTCTTATATAAATATTACTTCACATTTAACTTCAGCTTGTATAAATTAACAATACCTGAATATCAATACACAAGTGACGATTTTTCAGAGGTGCGAGTTTTTGTAAGCTTAAAATTATCAGTTTTATAAAGTTTAAAACACCAGTTTACATATGATATGATTATTTATTTCATTCATGGAAGGTATGTTTTGTAAATTTACAGCACAGGTAAATAAAATTTGTAAGAATTCGACACTCCGTCTCACTTATAATTTATTTATATAAGTATTAACAACATTTACTGTAAAATATAAGAGCACGCTAGATTGAACTTGTGTTGACAGGGGTATCAAGACTCTTAAAATTGGAAAAATCGAAAAAAAAAAAGACCATTTTCAACATATAATATCTTAAAATGTAATTGGTTTTAAGGCAAAATTTTATATTGGGATGAAAGATATAAGTATGTTCTTTCATTTCATGCATTTGAAAAATTATAAGATGCAGAATTAGAATTTACAGTGGGCTCCAAAATGTCAGACATTTGACGAGCGGTAAATCGGCATAACATATTATGCGCACGATTACAAAATAAATTTTGCAAGTAGAAGGAAAATTTTGGGTCCTACTTATGCTTCACATTGTAGTAATTACTCTGAACCTAAATAAATTTGTATTTAAAGCATATTTCTATTTTTAATACAAAATTGTGTTTAGTTAATGCAAAATTTAGTAATTTTCAACAGTATAATCACCTATGAAGAATATATTTCTGAGCAATAAGAAGGAAATTTTAGGTTCAGTTTATACAGACTAACATGAAACATATGTTTTGAAAATTTCATGAAAAAAAAATTCAGAAGTTTTTGAGATATCGTGCGCGTTATGCCCAAAAACGTCATTTGGAGAAATTTGACTTCAAAGTTTCTGAAACGTCGCTTCAGCTATTGAGCGTGTATAATTCTAAAAGCCATAACTTCTGTTCTAATAGGAATTTCAAGGAAACATTTATACCAAAATGTTCAGAAAAGATAGTAGTTTAACATTTAAAAAAAAAATAAAAAAAATAAAAAAAATAAAATAAAATTTCGAAAATTTTAAAGCTTTAAGAGTCCTGAGATCCCTTAAAATAAATAACTCCGAAACTTCTGAGCGTGTTAGAACTTTTAAAAGAAAATAATCGTCTAAAAACCGAGATGAAAATACATTTGGGATACTATAAAAAATAAACTATTCAAATTATATAAATTCCGTTGAATATTAAAATTATTCCATATGCTGGCTATTTGTTTATATTCTATATATAAGAATGCGATTCAGTGATTATTTATACAGGGTGATTCAGCTCGTCGGTGACAAACTTTAAGGATCGATAGAGCACACCTAGACAAACATTTTTGAATAGGGAATGTAGGGTCCCTGACGCGATGGTAAGGCGCTAGGCGCTTTCGAAAATTTGGGTGCCGAAATTCGAAACGTCATAAAAACTAGGGAAATGGTTAGATTTTCTTGCTTGTTGCGTCGAAATGATTCTGTTTGTTTAGACTTTCTTCAGTACCAATTTGATAAGCGTATCTCTTAAAACATGGATAGGGGGCGCTGCAGACTTTGGAGAGCTAGACAACAACTTTAAGCCCGTTATTTTGATAATTTAACACATGCTCGCCAAAGTTTATACTCTAACTTAAAGTTTGAACCCAAAAGTAGAGCCCTGCAAAAAGCGTAAGAGCCGGAATAAAATGTCAAAGTACAGGGTGGTCGAAACTCGAAGGCTCCTAGGAGATAAACAAACAGATTTCTTGACTTATGGCATGCATTTTCATGATTCTGTTTGCTGGGGCTCTCTGAAACTCAGTTGAACGGTACAAAAAGAATCATCGATAGGGGGCGCTTTGGGCAAAAAACATAATTCGTTGACATTTCGGACGCTAACTGGAAACGGGGCGCTACGATCAGTTAGTAATAATGAAAACACATTTTCTACCTCTGCTCAACACTTCTGAATAAATTTAGACCAAAAACATCAATGATACTGGAAATTTATTTACAAAAAATAACACTACAGAAGATGCTCGAAATTTCGACCTTGGGCCATGATGCAGGCTTCGCACCTCCGTCGCATTGAGGAGTGTGTGTTTCCAACAATGCCAGGAGTATCTCTGATCTGCCCTGCAGCTGCCACAATGCGCGCCACAAGTTCTTCAGCACTGCTGACAGGTGTATGGTATACCTCGGCCTTCAGGTAACCCCAAAGGAAGAAATCCAAGCAGGTGAGGTCTGGTGATCGGGCAGGCCAGTGAACTGGACCCCCACGCCCGATCCACCGCTGGCCATACCTTGCGTTTAGATGGAGACGCACGTCGTTCGTGTAATGGGCCGGAGCTCCATCGTGCTGGAACCACATCTGGCGACGCGAACCTTCGGGTACGTGCGCCTCATCCAGAAGCTGCGGCAGCACTTGATCCAGGAAAATCAGGTAATTTCCACCTGTCAGCCGTTCAGGTAACAAATAAGGGCCAATGAGGCAATCCCCCAGAATGCCGGCCCCCACATTTACTGAGAAACGCTCCTGGGCTGCTCGGCTTCTGGTTTCATGTGGATTTTCATCACACCACACATGACTGTTGTGGGCGTTCCACATTCCCTCCCGGCTGAAGGTGGACTCGTCAGTAAACAAAATGCTGTTTACAAAACGGGGATCCCTGGATCTCATCGCCAAGTACCATCTTGAGAATTCCACTCGAGGGCCAAAATCCTGCTCTCTGAGCAACTGCACCCGCTGGATGTGGTAGGGGTGCAGATTCCGGGAACGTAAGATGCGCCACGCAGTTGCTTGCGAAATGCCAACATGTCTGGCGATATCTCTCGTGCTAAAACCTGGGTTGTCCTCAACCAGGTTAAGCACAGCCTCTTCGTTGTCGGGGGTGCTCACTGATCGCTCCCGTTCAGGCCTGCCTCCGTCGAAAGATCCCGTTGTGGACAACCTCTGGTGTACTCGAGCGAAGAAGGCATGGCAGGGGATTTGCCTGTTGGGGTAACGCTCGGCGTACAACCGCTGAGCGGCTCGTCCATTACAACCAGCAGCGCCATACGCCAAATGCATGTCAGCCAATTCAGAGTTTGTGTACCGTTCCATCCTACTACCGATCTGCAGACAAGTAACCCGAAGCTTAAGTAGGTACCGCACGTTCAAAAGACGTGTCTGCGCATACAACTACGTCATCTCGCGTTGTCGTCTACGCATTACGTATCTTTTGCATATCGATATGGTACGATATCTTTTGCATAAATCAGCAAAAAGCACCTTATGTAAATTTTATTGCGCGCATTGTGCATGATTGAAACCAGCTATGTTTGTTAAAAAAAACAAACAAACTGCAGTTTTAATAGCTTCTTATGATAAGTAAATTACTCTCTTGTTTTGTTTCTAACTGATCGTAGCGCCCCGTTTCCAGTTAGCGTCCGAAATGTCAACGAATTATGTTTTTTGCCCAAAGCGCCCCCTATCGATGTTTCTTTTTGTACCGTTCAACTGAGTTTCAGAGAGCCCCAGCAAACAGAATCATGAAAATGCATGCCATAAGTCAAGAAATCTGTTTGTTTATCTCCTAGGAGCCTTCGAGTTTCGACCACCCTGTACTTTGACATTTTATTCCGGCTCTTACGCTTTTTGCAGGGCTCTACTTTTGGGTTCAAACTTTAAGTTAGAGTATAAACTTTGGCGAGCATGTGTTAAATTATCAAAATAACGGGCTTAAAGTTGTTGTCTAGCTCTCCAAAGTCTGCAGCGCCCCCTATCCATGTTTTAAGAGATACGCTTATCAAATTGGTACTGAAGAAAGTCTAAACAAACAGAATCATTTCGACGCAACAAGCAAGAAAATCTAACCATTTCCCTAGTTTTTATGACGTTTCGAATTTCGGCACCCAAATTTTCGAAAGCGCCTAGCGCCTTACCATCGCGTCAGGGACCCTACATTCCCTATTCAAAAATGTTCGTCTAGGTGTGCTCTATCGATCCTTAAAGTTTGTCACCGACGAGCTGAATCACCCTGTATAAAATAAAAACATATATATTTCATTCACTCAAATTATTTATTAGAGACTTGGAATTTGGCATTAAAATTTTTAAATAGCAAACCTCGTTTAAATTGGGATCTGAAATCAGTTATAAATGACATTTATTGTCTATCTAATGACATTTACATATTAACTCACCTGGTGAACTATATTCTTCCACATGTCGATATCTAGTTGTCCAGCAAGGGGGAGGGGAGCTTTCTGTAATATTAGTTTAACTGAATTTGAAAAACAAATCAATGCTTCCTTTGATGTTTTTTTAATAAAAGATAATAAGCCTTTTAAATTTGTGGATAAAATGGAAAAAAGAATGCGTGGGTTAAGATAACAGAAAAGAAAATAGATCATTCCAAAATTTAGTGCTGAAGCAGCCATGCAGCAAGAATGCAATACGAAATTTTATGAATGAAAAATGGAGATATATCCTTGCATAAGAACATTTTGAATTATTCTGAAATAATGGGAAGAAAATGGAAATGGAATATATGCATACATTCTATATTGAAAGGGAAAAAAAATATCCAATAATTACTTGAAAGAAAGAGCAAAATGTGGAAGTTGATGTTGCATTTTTTAAAAATTCAAAAGTGATTTTTCAAAAAATATTCGTAGATTTTCAAAATACACACTGATGTAATTTATTAAATGTCTCGAAGGATACTGAAGAACTGATATTTGTTATTTTAATAATTTTGCAGTTTAATATTCGAGATGTTTGTTTAGTTTGCCATTGAAGTGTTATTATTTAGTAACCATACATTTTCAATTTCGGACATTCGAAATCGATGAAGTAGGTAATTTTTTTTTTTTTTTTTTTATAAGGTAGTGTTTTATAGTCATTTTTTGAAGTATGTTCAAAAACTGTATTTGTACTTAATAAAATAAAACTTGCAACTTTTTATGATTTTGATTATTTTGTTAAAATTAAATGTCAAAGTTGTAAAAAGTGTCTTGAGAATTTTGAATCAAGTTCCTGATAATAAAAATAGGTCTATTATATATATTATATATATGTGTGTGTGTTCGTATCACTCATTTTCAGAAATTCTGTTATTTAATAACTTTAAAGCAATTTTTTAAAGAAAGCGAGTGTTAACAGTTCTGTGTAGTATATCTTATAGTTTCACACCTACAGGGTGTCCCGCGAATAAGACCCTGATTTCAAAATTAAATATCTCGAAAACAAAGATCAAGAGAATTTTGCGGTAAGCGGTTTGTTTATTAGCTAAGCTGTAAAAATATTATAAAGAAGTTTCAAAATTTAGTTACAAAAACCGTTAACAGATGGCGCTGTAATCGCAATGCCTATAAATTGTGCTCCGAAGTCCAGAACACTAGCGTCTCATTCCTAGATGGCTCCCTATGGAAGGACGGAAAGTGGGAAAGTCCACTTTTTCATTGGCATAATGTGCAGAAGCGGAGCCATGTGTTGATAGAATTGAGATTTGTTTCAAATTTTGTTATAAGCTATTTCGGTCTGGATACCAGTGTCTCTGTGGTATGTCTTATTCTCTCTTAATTGGTAGATCGTGGAATCAAATCCAAGCAGAGGACGATTTGAAAAAATTGGAAATATTTACTTTTTAATATTTATTTGAATTGGGAAAAAAAGTTTGAAAAAAAAATCCAAATTTTCTAGTTTTAAAATTTAATTAAGCTAAAAGACCCACCCCCCCTTTTTTTTAAATCATTGAGCATTTATAATAATGATTGATAAATCATTTTTTTTTAATTATAGAAAATAGTTTGAATGAAAAAATACAAGGTTACCATTTTTAAAAACACAATTAAGTTATAAAAGATCATTATAATTTTAAAAACTCATTTTTATTTTTTTTTTTATCATTGAGCACAGAAGTATGGTGCAGTTAAAAGAAATATATGTGTTGTCCTAAAACCAAAATACTATGCCGTGATTTAAAAATATAAGTGAAAAGTGCAAAATTACTTTTTTATTTATAACAATTCAGGTATAAAGAATAATACCAAAATATTATGCCGTGATTAAAAAAAATCTATAATAATAAGGAAAGAAATTTGTGTGTGAGTGAATGTGTCGACGGTGTTCTGAAGGGACCGCTGCACGTACAGCTACAAAATTTGGGGAAAAGGTACGTCTATGTATGAAGTTTTGCCCCTCGAAGTCCGATTTTCGATTTTTCGATTAGTTTTTTTTTAATTTAATATTTTATGCGATTTTTAGCGCTTTTTTAAGTTTCGAGGCGATTTTTCCACATTAGTGAAAAGAATACGGTTTCTTTCTTTTAGCCCAATATAGTAAATTTTGTTCTCTTTTCAAGAAAGTTTATTCGGAATTCGTACAGCGATTTTTGAATTTTTAGCGCATTTTTTATGCGATTACTGAATAGCAGATAATGCGTCTTCATACCTATAAAGGGTGTTACCGTAGGGGAGGGGGGGGGGACACACACAGTTCTGTCGCCAAATGCCGCCAAGTTTGTCGCCAACTTTGCGACATATCGCCAAATTTGGCGACCAAATTTATTCCCCAAAAGTGACGCCAACTTGGCGATATCTCTACTATTTCTCCGAATTCCCATAGACTTCCATTGTAAACCTGTCGGGATTACTTGCTTACAGAAAATCAACAAATTGAGATATTTTAAGGCAACAAAAACTAATATTAACTTAAGGGGTTATATTAATTATATTTAAGGGAATCCAGGTAAATTAAATCTATAATAATAAGGAAAGAAGTTGTGTGTGAGTGTGCCGACGATGTTCTGAAGAGACAGCTGCACGTAGAGCTACAAAATTTGGGGAAAAGGTCCGTCTATATATGAAGTTTTGCAACTCGAAGCCCGATATTCCATTTTTTTATTAAATTTTTTTAATTTAATTTTTTATGCGATTTTTAGCGCATTTTTAATTTTCGAGGCGATTTTTCCACATTAGTGAAAAGAATACGGTTTCTTTCTTTTAAACCAATATAGTAAATTTTGTTCTCTTTTCAAAAAAGTTTATTCGGAATTCGTACAGCGATTTTTGAATTTTTAGCGAATTTTTTATGCGATTATTGAACAGCATTTAATGCATCTTCATACCTATAAGAGGGTTACCGTGGGGAGGGGGCACAGTTCTGTCGCCGAATGCCGCCAAGTTTGTCGTCAACTTGGCCATATATCGCCAAATTTGGAGACCAAAATTAGTCGCCAAAAGTGACGCCAACTTTGGTGATATCTCTAATATTTCGCCAAATTCCCATAGATTTCCATTGTACCAATAGGGGTTACTTGCTTACAGAAAATGAACAAATTGAGATATTTTATTGCAACAAAAACTAATATTAACTTAAGGGATTATATTAATTATATTTAAGGGAATGCAAGTAAATTAAATTATGGATAAAAGTAACATGATACAATGCTTAGTATGCTTTTCAAACATAAATTTTAAGAGAGCCCGCAGGTCAAAGGAATTAGATTTGAAACTTTTATCCAATTGCAGTAAATTTTTAATTTCGGGATTTTTGAACTTTTTGTGATTTTTAATTCGATTTCTACGTTTCTTCGCGATCTGCTGCAATTTTTTGACATTCCATTTTTGGCCTATAATACTAAAGTAATTTCTGCCCTCATTTCAATAAAGTTTATTCGAATTTCGTATAGCAATTTTCGAATTTTTCGGAAATTTTGTATGTGATTTTTAGTGTATTTTAGCGATTTCGTACTATTTTTCCACATTACTGAAAGGAATAACTTTCAATATTCGAACACAATATATATATATATTTTTCTCTTTTCGAAATTTGTGCAGCAATTTAAAATTTTTTCGCGATATCTCATTGTGATTTTCAGAGCTTTTTCGCAATTCGAGCTGTTTTTTTGCGTACCCGGGCAACGCCGGGCAAGTTAGCTAGTATAAAATAAATAAAAAGTACAGAATTATTTTTCTAAATACATGCATTTCGATTTAAATAATTATATGGCATTAAAAATTGAATTTAATGAAATATTTTAATAAGCTCTTATTTAATGATTTTTAAACTTTTTATTGAAAATTCTATTAATTGAAATGATCTAAATTAAAGCTGGTGAAATAATTCTGTGATCAGATGTCCCCTGTACAGCACCCCAACGAAAACGTGGACTTTCCCATTTTCAGTCCTTCCATAGGGAAATATCTAGGAATGAGACGCTAGTGTTCTTGACTTCAAAGCACATTTTATAAGCATTGCGATTACAGCGCCATCTGTTAACGGTTTTTGTAACTAAATTTTGAAAAACATTTTTACAGCTTAGCTAATAAACAAGCCGCGTTTACCGCATAATTCTATTAATCTTTGTTTTTGAGATAATTAATTTTGAAATCAGGGTCTTATTCGCTGGACACCCTGTATTTCATGATGCACAATTTTTAATTACTTATTAATTACCAATCGCTGTTCTAATAAATTAAATTTATATTTCTGTGCATTCGTCTTTAGGAAAATAAAAGGAAAGAGGGCCTTTTTAATGGAATAAAGAACATAAATGCGCCTACACATATATTTAAAATTCTGCCTCTTAAAAAACAGATTGCGTTGAAATAAAAGAGAATGCTTTCTGACGGATGACTTCGAAGTAAATTTATCAGAATAATCTATGATTTGATGTACACAACCTGGTACGTTATCATTATGGTGCTGAACAGGTGAGCAGCATTAAGGGGTTTCCTAGCTGAAATCAGCTTAACACCCAGACTAGGAATTGAAGTATTTTATGTTATTATGAGCCATTGGGAAAAATTTAAATTGTAGTAGAGAACTACTAGTGAAAAAAGTTAAATAAATAAAGAAAAAAAATTTTAAATTTAAGATTAAAGAGAAGAAAAATTACAATTTAAGTTAAGACTTAAGAGGAATAAAAAAGTAAAATTGAATCTAAAAAAGTTAAATAAATAGTCAAATTGTAGTTGAAAAACAACTATAAGGGCTTAAAAATAGGTAAAAGTTAGTACTGTTCAGTGATGCTCTCGCCAAGCATGGGCAAGAAAAGCTAGAGGTAGCAAAGTCCACATTTACCAAAAAAAAAAAGGGACTAATCCGAACCATACTTTTTTTTTATTTTACATTTTTTATATTCTCTATAGCACTTATAAAGGTTTTTTTAAAAGAATAATAAAGGTGAGTTAATGAAAAAATATAGACAGAGGCAATCTTAGCGTGGTGTACCCAGATGTTACTGGGTGTCCATAATTATGGAAAACCGGGGGGTTTTCGGTGGTGGGGCTCAAAGGCGTCATAATCCGGTAGCTCCGCTTCGATTTCATTAGGGAGATCGAAGATTTTACCGTAGAATTTCATTGCTAAGTCGTTGATGCGCTTACGCAGGGTGGTTGTAATAATTATGGATTTCAATGATTAGTATTTTAATTAAAAATATTTAAAAATTTTATTGGTTTCAAACTATTTTGTTGTTGGTTGAGTTATATATCTAATTAGGAAGAAAATTGTTTATTCGCTTGTATCTACCATTTTAATTCAAAACAAAGAATGTTACCTCTTACATTTCAAAAATTTCATTAATAATGGATTAATATAGTTTTAAACCATTAGTTTGCATTTTTAACTTTTAATTAAAAAAAAATAACGTACTTGCGTTAATTCATAACTTTTATTACGTTGAAATATTACTACATTTTATTCGAATATTATTGCATCTCTTTACAATACTTTTTGTTTGAAACTATTTTTTTTTTCAACTATCTTTATATATTTTTCTTTATATTTTGCGATTCATTTATCAAAGGTTTACCGAAATATTCTCGAAATACATAAAGTAGTTTAAAAAATTTCACAAAAAAACACAAAAATACTTTCAATAAGAAAGAGTCACCGGAAAAATATCCAGTTAAAGTATAAAAAATGAAAAATAATTAAAACATAATACTGAAATAGTAAATGAAATGTAAACTGGCTAACTTTGAAATCTTTGCTTTATATGTAATTTGTAATTAAATATATAAAATAATTATCAAAAGTCCAAAAATATTTTGTTGTTTTAATTGTGTCTAATAATAAAAAAATACACTGATTCCTTTAAAAACAATGCATTCAAGTTGTTTTTTTTTTTTTTTTTTTAAAGGGAGTGAAGGTCAGAAAGCTGATGTTTTATTGAATCAGGCAATACGATTCAGGAAGAAAGGTAATAATTTAGTTAATACAGGGATAATATTAATAAAAAAGACATTTAATTGTTAACATAAAACATTTAGCATACAGGAAGATTTCACACCAACATGTCTTAAACATCGGGGATAAAAAGAAACATATAGATTTAAAAAGAACTTTCCCTTTTCATTTTTATGGAAAAAATCTACCTAATACATTTAAAAACATGCATGAAAGTGTGATATTTCAGCTGGGAACGAGTATAAAACTAAATATAGATGCTTATATTCTGAAACTTATTTTAAATAAATAATGTATTTTGTGAAAATATTTAAAAATCAATTACGTTAGAATTCGCATTAAGTAGCACACATAAAAAGCATTAAGGGCATAATACACTTTTAACGCATCAAAAAGTGGAATTATTTTTTTTTCTTTTATTAAATGAAAGTTATTTTAGTTTTTACGATTTTAATATTCATTTTATGTTTTTGAACTTTTTCATTTATAAATTATCAAGCAAAGAATGACTGCATTTACATGCGTTTTTCTTTTCCTTTGTCGTTAAAAGTTCAGAACGCTTTTACCTCGGAATAATAATTTTGATATGGCGTATAGGTTTTCTTTATAACTACTTTATAAAATTTTATGAAAGTTATATAAATCATAAACATTACAATTTTCGATAGACTGAACCTAAAATATTTTTTTTTATATAAAACAAAAATATTAAAATTTCAAAATTAAGATGAAAAATGAAATATTACAAAAATTTAAAAAATATTTTTGGATATGTTTTACTTCTAAAATATTTTTTTTTATATTCTTATTCTTTTTTCAGATAATTCTTACATTTATACTTTATGAAAACTTTTAAGCTAAAGTGGTTGAAATAAAATATTGTGAGCAACATTAAACTTAGTATTCCGAAATAAAAGTGTTTAAAACTTTTGAATTGAAAGAAGAACGTATATAAATATGCTCATACATTTTTTTTATGTTTATGAAAGAAAAAAGTGCAAAAATATAAATTTGATATCAAAGAGTCCAGTGCCAAAATTATTTTTATTTAATATTATATAGGTAAAAAATCTATTTTTGATCTTTAAATTTTATGCGTCTATATATGAGCCTCTGTACCTAAAATGTTTTCTATTAAAAAAGTAATGCAACAAATTTTCAACAAATTTTAGAAATTTGAATTTTATGGAGTAAAAATATACATTAGTTTTAACTATTAGATCACAAATGAATTACAAATAATTATATAACTTCTTTTTAAAATGGTTAAATACTGACGAAATCTTTAATGACGAAATCTATTTATCATATAGAAATATTTTGCCTAATCTATGTATTTTCTTATCGCTCTATATTTTTGAAACTTATATCTCTAATTTTGTGATTAGTCGCATGTTGAAATCCAAATTTAATGAAATGTAGATTGTCTGTGAGATAACACTTGTTGACATACAGTTGTGCAATTTATTAAATATCGCTTATCAATGAGATAAACTTTTATTGCATTAATGTTTCATATATAAAGACAGCTTACATCTTTTCTATTTTATACTCACAATTATTTGGATTTTTATTGTATTTTTATTTTCATTCATCAAGATTTCTTATATCTTTTATTACTTTACACATAAAATTATTTTTGATAATTTTGTATTTTTGATATAAGGATTGATTACACATTTCTTATTTTGCATATAGAATTGTTTTTACTATACTTGCACCATCATAACGATTGTTTATGTTTTTCTCTATACGCAGCAATATATTTAAAGTTGGAAGTCTGCTTTCGCTATTATTTATTTTCATAATGTTTGGATTAAAATAAAATTCTTTGCATAATAGTATATTACAAAGGCAGAAGTAGTAGATAAAATGATAATTATAGAAAGCAAAAGACGGCTTTGATTGCGGAAGCAAGTGCATCACAGAAAAAGATTGAGATATGCCTATAAATTATTTTAAATTGCTTGAATCAAATACAACATTCCAATAAAGCATTTAGTAAAAAGATTGAAGTAATATGAGCGCAATTAAATAAATATACGAATAATAACTTTTAAAAAATTAAATTCTTTATTACTAATGTTAATATTTAAATATACATCATTTTATAAGTTTCAAGAAATATAATTAAAAAGCATTTCGCGTTTTAAATTTTAATTTTCTCCAAATCAAAATTATCATAAATATTAAATTTACATTGCCTGAATTTTTTAATTATTTTTTGAATAAGACGTTAATATTTTGTCTTAAAAATGTTAATGGACCTTACTTCCTTTGAAACTTTCTATTTTTCTTTCGACAAAAAAAAATGGAATTCATAATATTCAGAAAAAAATCTTGGAATTAAAAATTTACTGTAGTTGCATTTCTGTGCATTATTATATATAATTATTATATTTACATCAAAAAAGAAACTAATAATCTGAAATGAAAAGAAAATATTGACCATAGAAAAAAATACGTAAAATCGCTGCTTTAAAAGTCAAAAATAGAGTATTATAAAAAAATTATGTTCTTTTCTATTAATTTACATGTCTAACTAATAACTTATTTTTAGCAGTAAAAGAAATAAGTTGTAAAAGTAAAATTTGAACAACCTTTATATTTACTTGAGCGCAGAAATTTTTGTTCTGTGTGATATAATGTTTTCCCCATTCCATAATTTCTATTATCATTGCAGTGCATAGATTTAAATATCATTAGTATAGTTAGTTAATAACGTCAATACTTATCTCAGTTATTTTTTAATGGCTGTTGAGCTTCAAGGATAATTAAGATTAAGAAAATTAATAATTTTATTATTTTTATTTTATTGTGGCATAATTTGCTCATATGCATCCCCATATACATTGAAAGACAAATTTAATGAAGCTATTGAATGAAAATTAAACAGCTGAAATTTCACGATTATTAATACATTTAATACAAATGGAATTTTAAATTACATACACTCTTTTAACCTATATTTTATAAACAAAGGAAATAAACATTAGTATAAGTATTTCTCATTTTAAATTATCCAGTATTGCGGAATCAATGCTTTTCATGCAAAATAAAAATTTAGATCTTGCACTAGCTCTAAATGTAGCAGAGCAACATTAAAATTCATAGGTTAATATATATGCTGCAAAACATAAATGGATTCATTAGTCCTCTTAGAATCAATGTAAAATTATTATATGCGTTTAGAATCAATGCAACTCATGCAATTATGCATGAAGCAATTTATCCTGCTTTTTAATTATAAATAAGCATAGAGAATACATAATAAAACTTAATATTATAAATAGCACTACTATAAGTATAGTCTGTCTCAAAAACTTAATCACAACCAGAAATATGCATTGATTAAATAGCAACAAAAATCAAGCAAAATTACACTAGTTATTTATTAAAGACTGTAAAATAATTTAAACAAATCATGTCAAAATGATTAAATAACTATGTTATTATAACTTTTATCAAAATTCATAAAAATCCGTAATTATAAAGTTTCTCAAAAGTTTATGCACAATGAAAAGACAAGATGGTTACAGATCATGGAAAAACGTTGAAAAAAAATGTGATTCTATCTGTATTTTCTAATACAAAAAATTAGTCATATATTATCCGACAATTAAAAAAGGCAAGTTTTTCTATGAGAAAATGCTGGTGTTTTCTCTCTTTTTAAACTGTGTTTTTCCCTGATCTGTCGCTACCCTGAAAAAATCGTTTAACACTTACACATCGTATTAGTTATTTATTGTAATTCCTGGTTTCGGATAACTTCATATAAATATGTTTTTATTGAATCGTTCGATATTTGCTAGCTATCGGAGGAAGATAATACCTATATTTTCTTTTTGACCATTTGTACCTTTGTTCAGTAGAGTCATATGGCTTTCTATTCTTGCAAATTTCATGGGTTAAGAAACGCCAAACATTTTTCAGTATCTATAATCTCTTAACTGCCCCGGGCATAAATATACGTCGGACACTGTCGAGAGTTAGTAGTTCCTATCGTATATATACGCTTTCAAAAAATATTTTTTAGTATTGTCGTTTTTGTTCAGTTAGAACCCGAACTCCGCTTCGAAATAGTTGAGGAGGGAAATTAGTGATTTAACCTTGAAAACAATTAGACGAAACTGCTCCATTTTTAAGAAAGGAGTTATTCTGTAAGGCTACGTTAATATCTGGATTTCAACAATCCCCGACTAAAACTCCTAAATCACTCATTGACCTTTATTTTCCAAAAGTTCTGTGGTCATCAACAAAAGAAAGGGGAGCCTCTACAAAACAAAGAGGCGGTGATAAACGTATCAGGGATCTCCTCCACAGGTCCTCAACTCTTCCACAGAACCTCAACTCTTCTACAGGCCCTCAACCCTTCCACAGGCCCTCAACTCTTCCACAGACCTTTGGACAAGCTTCTGAAGATGGACCACATGAAAAAGAGCCCCTGATATAAAAGGCCCCCATATAAAAGGTACCGCTTAGCAAAAACGTACTCTGTTTTATACTTTAAAATTATTGCTGCATGCATCATATAGTACATTTTTGCCCTTTTTTGTTGCTTTGTACAATTTCTTATTGGCTTTGAGTCTATTTTTCTTTCATTTGCATCGATTGAGTAACAATGTCTATCAGTGAGTTAGAGGATTATTTCCCGTCTTCATCTGGGTCAGAGTATACAGGTTTGGATATTTCATTTGTTGAAGGTGAGTACCATTCTAATAGTCACAAGCATAGAATGAGAGATGCGCGAAATTGGTTACGCCTTGATATGGAAAATTTACCCGTACCGTCTCCACACTTTCCATTATCATGCCAGCTATACTTATAACGGTCATTCCTGGATACATAAACGCCGACTTTACGGAAGGGATATAGGCAATCAGGCATAATTTTACCATTAGTTTAATTTTTTTTGTCCCTTTTGTTGAATGTGAGTAAAGAAGACAGAAATAACATTTTAAAATTAGTGGTGAAAGTTTGCCTGGTTTGCCCCAACCGCGCCCGTTCAGGTGGCGCCTATGCCTGGAAAACGGACGCACTGGAAAGCACATCTCGTGAAATTCGTGGGAAGATAAGGCGTTAAACGGCATTTCAACCGATCTAATCTAATTTTGTTTAATGTACTTAAACTTTTGAGACAATGGTTTTTAAATAACTATAGAAAATAACTTAATTTTTAAAGTATTATTGTAATTAGTGGAATTTCCTTATTGTAGTTCAATTGAATTTTGGATATTTATTGTGAAATTATTTCAGAAATTTCCCTGCCCAATTTTTTTTTTCATATTTTAGTATGCGCTTAAACATTTGAGACGGACTGTATACATACTACTATACACACTATACCATATACACACTATGTGGCAAGAAATTATCAAGTGACACATAATTCATATAAACATTTTATAATGTACATTGGGGAGAATTAGCTGCAACTAACCAGGCAGAAATACTCAAAAATTTAAATGCTTATTTACTGTAAAACTGACAAATAGTAGCTTACTTACAAGAAAGTCATGATAGTAGGGAACTTTATGAAATTCACTAAATCAAAAAGATTTCATGGTTGTCATATTTTAGAAAAGGCAGTACAAACACAGATAAAACTTTAAAAATACATAATTCAGATTGTGATAAACTGCACAAAGTAGAAAATAATTAATCAGGAGCGCTGCATACTTAAAGGCATTTTACAAATTAACCAAAAACTCTAACTGATTCAATGATTAGAAGTTCATTAGGCATAGAAAATAGAAATGGAATTGTTGAAGGATATGCTAGATATTAACTGTGCTGGTTTTCTAGGAATTATGATGATATTCTTTTACATTAGGCTTTGAAGTATTACACATATTTTTAACAATGTATAAAACACTCTTTGTTTAGATAAGACCGTGTCAGAGTAAGGAGTTTTATACTATTACTTAACAATTACGAGACAAAGCCCACATTCTTACTTTATGTATCTGTATAGTACACACGGATTTTTACCAGATGCCCTGCGATATCCAAGAGAATTTTACTGACAACATAATTTCATGGAAATAGTGGCTTTTTATGTGAGTTCCTAATGACATAAGTACGTAGCACCTATCGTCGTTGTTCGGTCCATTAGCCTGTCTGCCCGTCCGCATATAATAGAGCAAAAACTATCCAACCGAATGATCTGAAATTTAAAATATATAATTGTTGCAAAAGTTTGTCAAGTCATATCAAATTTTATGAAAATCGGACGCATAGTTTAATTACAGGGGCAGTCAAAAGTTTTCCGTTACATTACGTCCAGTGGAAAAAAAATATTTCCAGTGCATTTTAATGGTGTTACAAACTTTCGAAAAGAATGAAATTGATATGCCCTTATGAAGTGCGCCAAAATATACATTCAGTACAATATGCGGTGCAAAAAATATTTATAAAACTAGTTGTAGTACGAACGCACCATTTTCCACATTTGACGTACAATTTTCAACTTGTTTTACCTTATTGTACTGATATTTACTTACTGTACGTCAGTTGGCATATTTTAGTGACAGTCGTATGAAACAATAAAGGAGTTTTTTGCCAATATTTTATTGTTATTCACATTCGCATTAAAGGCCATTGTTGCCAATATCGTTATTTTGACTGGTAGTAAATTATCCCATATTAAAGTTGTTTACGTGTCTCTGTAAAATAACTATAAATAATAAGTCGATTATTTAAAAACATACACTCATTGCCATAAAAATTTGCGCACCAAGAAATAATTGTGGGATCGTAACGAAACTTGCCCTGAAGGTACATATCAGGCAGATATGCAAATTATTAGAAATGCAGCGTGATTGCGCATTGCGTAATACCACTAGAGGGCGTTGAACTTCGTCCTCCTTGGAGTATAAAACTGGTAAGCAGAACTTGTCTGAGTGTACCTTTTCTTTTGCAAAGGAAACGCTGAGGTAGACATGCCGTTACGTAGCCATCGAAGACAATATGAGCAGCTGTCAGAGTTCGAGAGGGGAAAAATCAACGGGATGATGGAAGCTGGGTGATCAGCTCGGCGAGTAGCTCGTCAAGTAGGCCGTTCAGATTTTACTGCGAGGAGGTGTTTGGACCAGTGGACTCAAGAGATGTCATTTACACGGCGACCAGGCTCGGGACGCCCTCGACAGGCCAGTCGTCGAGAAGACCGTCACATCATACGAAACGCACGCGTAGAACCAACTGCCTCATTGGCCGCTATCCAGACACAGGCAGCACCTTCACTACGGACCCCTTTGTCTTCCCGAACCATCGCAAGGCGCTTGACTGAAGGACATCTGGTATCACGGCGCCCATTACGTGTGCTGCCAATGACACCCACCCACCGACGCCTCCGTTTGGAGTGGTGTGGCGCACGACGGGATTGGGCTGCAACGGAATGGAACCAGGTCGTCTTCAGCGACGAGTCTAGATTCAATTTGAGCAGCGATGACAATCTTGTTCGTGTTTGGAGGCCCCGTGGTGAACGCCTCAATCCTGCCTTCGCTTTACAGCGACACACCGCTCTTACAGCTGGTGTGATGGTATGGGGGTGCCATTGCTTACGATACACGGTCACCCCTAATATTGATCCGTGGCACAATGACAGCCCAGCGGTACGTCCAGGACATCCTTCAGCCACATGTGTTACCATTCGTGCCAGGGCTCCCAGGAGCCATGTTTCAGCAAGACAATTCTCGGCCACACACAGCAAGGATGTCACAAGCCCGCCTCCGCCACATTACCACCCTTCCCTTGCCTGCTCGATCCCCAGATTTGTCACCAATCGAGCATATCTGGGATCATTTGGGACGGCAAGTTGGACACCCTACGAGTTTGGTTGAACTCGAGGCGCGTTTACAGCAACTGTGGAACGAGATGTCTCAGGACATCATACGGAACTTGTATGCCTCTATGCCCGCTCGTATCGCATCGTGCATTCGCGCTAGAGGAGATCCAACAGAGTACTAAAATTTCCGTTCATTTGTACTTTTTTCTGCAATAAATGATCCCTTTTCTTTGGTTTTCTAATCACTTACTTATATCACAGTAGTACTTACACGTGTAAAATTTCGTTTCATTTGGACGTCATTTTCTTGGTGCGCAAATTTTTATGGCAATGAGTGTATTAAGTAGTGCCGTACACCTTAAATATATATTCTAATTTCCTGAGAATTTGCAACTTTTTACGAAAGTAAGACCCTATAAAGTAAAAAAAAAAAAAAAGAAAGAAAAAAACAGATAGATAAACATACCATTGTTTGAAAAGTCCTAATGAAATTAGAAATGGACCGCCACTAAAAAGAGCCCTTTCCAACGAAAAAAAAAATATGACGTCAAAAATTAGTAATGGGCAAACATTAATAGAAAATAAATATGCAAACGAAATGTATTACCTCCTTTGCTGAAAATCGATTAAACCGGAAATACACGCATATGGTATGACATATCGAAGTAGCGTACCGTTTTTACATTTGTCACCACAATTTCACGAAAAGCAATTTTCAAATAATTTCATCGCGAGATTTGTAAGAAATATCCAATTAAATAACTTGACCATTTCCTTTCGAATTTATTGGTGGCAAAGTATAAACGCATGCCCTGGATTGAATAGTTTGTTTTTTACAGTTGTCACATCTGTAAGACATCTGTACAGTTGTCACATCTGTAAGACATCTGTACAGTTGTCACATAAGTAAAGAATGGGGGTGACAGCTTTAAATTATATGTTCGAAGTAGCAGACGAACTTCAAACAGTATAGTTAAAAGGAATGTGTGACAATATAGCTAACTAGCTATATACTTTCGTTTCACAAATATATATTCTAAAAACACACTCAAAATATATATTAAACATTTAATTGCTAAAAAGGACGTCAAATGTTAATAAAATACATTAAAAGATCTTAATAATTTGACATGTTTTGATTGAATTTACTCAATCATCATCAGAAAAACAAATAAACACTAAGATGGAAAATGACAATAAACTATTACAAATGAAATTTAAAAATAAATAAATAAAAATCACGCGCGTAATATTTTAACATGTTTCACGTTGCCGTATTTTATTTTCAAATTATCTAACAATTTCTTAAACAATCTATTGTTTAACAACGGATATCAAGTTAAAATAGTTAATAAATTAATTAAAAAGTTTATTAACAAAATAAACGATGCTGTTTTTGAGAATAAAACTGACAGAGAAAATAACATGAAAAGGGTGGTTATAAATTATTATCCAAATTTCTTCGAATCCGCTAAAACTCAACTAAAAAAGTTTGATTTAAATTTAATTGCTAGACCCCCTCCAAAATTAAAATCAATTTTAACCACTAGAATTGACTCTATTGAAAAATTTGACCTTTCCGGTGTTTATATCATTCCTTTTCTTAAAGAAGGTGGTTATAGAAATTATTATATTGGCATGACTCAGAGAAAATTCAAAGTGAGATGTAAAGAACACATTGCTGACATAAAATTTAATAGCGATAAAACCGCATTATCTAGGCTAAATAAAATAGAAAACATAAATATTTTGTTTAATGAAAGTAGATTAATTTATAGGTCAGATTTTTATTTACAACTTTTTATTAGAGTCTATCTATTGAAATATAGATAGAGTCTGTCTATTATCTATTGAAATTTACGTCAGAAACTCAATGACCTGCAATGATTCCTTGTCATTTCAAATCCCAAATATTTGGATTGAATTGTTAGATAATTTGAAAATAAAATAGGGCAACGTGAAACATGTTAAAATATTACGCGCGTGATTTTTATTTATTTATTTTTAAATTTCATTTATAATAGTTTATTGTCATTTTCCATCTTAGTGTTTATTTGTTTTTCTGATGATGATTGAGTAAATTCATTCGAAACATGTCAAATTATTAAGATCTTTTAATGTATTTTATTAACATTTGACATCCTTCTTAGCAATTAAATGTTTAATATATATTTTGAGTTTGTTTTTAGAATATATATTTGTGAAATATTTTTAATGGACGTATAAGAGAACTTCTGTTTATAATTTAATGTATACTTTCGTTCTAAAAAAATAAATGACTGGATTCCTGCAAATCTCCAGCTATTCTTTTATTGTATGTGCCATCAGTAAACTTTGCCCGGGTTAAAAATATTTCGATTCAAACAATCCTTTAAGAAAGTGTTTGACATATAAATATAAAATTAAATAACTAAATATATCATATAAATTTTCTGTTTGTTGAAATATGTTTAACCTGAATGAAATTAAACCACGTTTTAGGGAACAGTAGTTGGAAGTTGCAAAGAACATGATTGATATTCAGGATTTTATAACAAGAAAATAAACTGTTTTTTCAAAAAATCGTTGGACAACCAACGGATGCTTTTTCAGAAAACAAATTGTAATTTTTTGCTACATAGTGCATATTAGGAACATAGAAGAAAACAACCACTTAAACTTACAAAACATATTTATATTAAAAAGTAGAATTTGATAATTGAAGGGCTTGCCCCTATAAGGAGAGAGATCAATTTTTAGACACTATTCATTTATGTATTCCATACTAATAGGGATCATTTCTCCTGTTAGCTCATATGTTATTCAGCAGATTGTTTGGATGTACGTAAGATACGGATTTTTTTTTAATTTTCTTTGCTTGCCGATAAAACTGAATCTGTCTCCTTTTGCAGGAAACCCTTCAATTCAATAAGTATATAAGTAATTCAAAAAATATTTTAATTGAAGTTATGAAATATTTCCTTGAAAATATGCAAAATAATTAGTAACTAAACAAGAAGTATATACCATTGAAAGAAATTATTGTTTATGAAAAAACATATCATTGAGTGAAAATGAACACATTCGGCATAATACTTACTTTTGAGAAGATCTGTTAAAAAATTTGTTTTAACCGAAAATAAAGAACAAATGACATTTTTATTTCTCGAACGAATCCCTTTGATAGTGTTTTATGAACAGTAGAGAAATTCAAAACATTTTCAATACCACATTAGTTGCAAATGATAGCATAGCTAATTCAACATTATTCTTCAACTAAAAAATTATTTCACCAGTGGTTTATGAGTATGTGTTAATAATATTTTCACTAGCACAAAATTTATAAATATAATAATAATTTTGGTTGTGTTGCCTGATACTTCCTTTGGATTTTTTAGATAAGTTACAAATATGTGCATAAAAATATTTTTTCTTCTATCAACAATCGCATTAGTTCCTAATAGATGTTTTTGCATGTAAAAAAAGGTAAATAAATACAATCCTTTTAAAACTGCTGATAATCAACAGCTGTAATCAACTATCAGTTATAGTTTCAACGGGTGAAAAAATATTGTGCGACAAAACCTTTCACAAATACATGTTAAAGTTAAAAAGAAGGATTAAAAAGCCGATATAACTTTATTGATTAAAAAGATTGAGCAATTGGAAGGACAATATTTTATTGAGTAGAATGAATTCTCCTAATGATACAAATAGACAGATAGTCAGTGCAATTACTTAGACTATGCGTGTTTAGACATACTTTTTCACATATTCATTGAAAGTAAGGCAATTGAAGTATACTTTAGTTAATATCCTCTGCTATGGATGACACCAGAGTGACCATTTTTAATTTATTTTGAATGAAATAACATATTTTTAAGGTACTGGTATATTTTTGACTTTTTGGCTTGTTTTCAATTTTTTATCTCAAGCATTACATTTGATTACAATAGATGTTCTGCATCTATAGATGCAGAAAGTAAACTTATTTGTCTATTCCCCTCCCCCCCGAACTACTTTCACTTAGAAATACGGTTATACTGTATTCCACAGACGCGTGTCAGTCGATTTAATCATTGAAGAGTTTTAGTTTTAAATCCTGTGGTGTTAAATGATTAATGAAAGTTAATATTTATGGTAATCGATATTTTCACAAAAATATTTTTTATGGGAAAGAAGTATATGCGCACTTTCTGATTTGCGCTAATTATGGAGGTCATTAAGTTCAACAGGATTAGTCTCACTCTCTGAAGATAGTAATATGTAAGAGAGGTGTGGCTATTAAATAACCGGACTGACGTTATAAAACTACTTTTTATTAGTCACCAATTACACCAGAAACTTTATCGCCTTCAATATGTTCCCTTTGGCGATCCTCCACCCCTCCATTCGAATGTTCCACTGTGCAAAGCAGTGCTGGAAGTCCTCTTCTGTCAGCTTTCTGAGAGTCTTCGTTGCTTTTGCTTTGACCGATTCCATGCTCTCAAATCTTGTCTTCTTCTATTCCGGTTTGACCTTTGGATATAAACAAAAGTCACAGGTGTTTATGTCAGGCGAGTATCCAAGACAGAGATGCTGTACTTTGTCAAGAACATCTTCACAGACAAAGTGGAATTGGCTAGCGCATTGTCCTGGTGAATGATCCAGGAAAGATTCTTCCACAAATCCAACCTTCCTTTTCTTACTCGTTCTCGAAGGAAAATTAGAACCTCAATGTAGATTGAAGTTAGCTTTTGAAGAGGCACCAACTGTCTAGTCTTTTGAATCTGTGGTCCATTTTTGACGTGCAGAATAGTCCAGGGCGCGCATCGTTTTCGGTCATTGCTGGTCCTTTTTGAATTTTATAAATCATTCAAAAACTTTAATGCGCAATAAAGTTCGACGTCCGTACACTTCTTTTAACATACCATAATCTTCTGTGACAGTTTTCCTTAGTTTCGCAAGAAATTCGAGGGTTAACCGGTTGCTCCATCTGAAAATTTGTTGTTTTTCCTGCTAGTAAATGGTGCACTGGTCACTCCGAGTAAAGGCTATAGCCAAACTCAGCGACGTTGATGATTAAGAGGCTACTTCAGTCACCTGAAAAGACCCGCTCACTAATGCTAATCCTATGGAAATTTTTAATGATATCTCGTTTGCATTTCAGTGATTTTAAACAATTCTTTTTGCATTGCCTAGTTGAGATCAATCTGTACAGAGGGCATTTTTTACTTTTTTGATTTTGTTTACAGATATTTCTAATTAGAACACTCTCATTTTCGGAACCGGTTTCAAAAGAGAAAGCCTCCTCTTGAAAAAAGTCTGCAAACAAAATCGAAAAAGTAGAAAAGAGCGGATGTAGAGATCAATCTCAGCTATTCAATGCAAAAAAAAAATTAAAAATATTGAAATGCAAATGAGATAGCTTTAAAAATTTCTTCCATAGGAATCGTATTAGTGAGCGAATCTTTCCAGGTGACTGAAGTAGCTCTTAATAGGGCTGGTCACTGAGCTCCCGATTTCCCCTCACCAATGTAAAGTCTGGTGGCATTTGATGCATTCGTGTATTTAAAGTATCTCCTCGGGAAATTAATATTTTTAATTTCTACTTTTTGTGTACACTTACTAAAAGATGTCTTCTTTCTTCTTAGTTCTCAAAATATTTCTAAAGTATATACTTAATTTTATATGAGGAGCTAAAATCTTTCTCACAGTTCGCCCGGTTTTAACACATAAAATATTAAATTCAGCATATATTTTAGAAACATTTTGAAAACTAAAAAAAAAAGAGGCATCCTTTAAGAAGAGTACACAGGAAAAAGATGTTAAAAATATGAATTTCCCGAGAAAATATTTTAAATATACGAATGCATCAAAACTCCACAGATTTAACATTACGGAGGAGAATTTCGAAGCTGAGTGACCAGCGCCCTTAAGCAGGGGATAGGGGAGATACCACGTAACAGAGTTGAGGGAAGTTAAATTGCGTCGCGCTTGTAGTTTGCCGGTGACAGTATTAGTCCGATTACTTAATAGCCGCAACTCGCATATACCTATAAAGTGATTATTTACCTTAGAAAATGCTGTCAAGTTTGGTGTTTTGAAGCAAATTTTTTAATGCGAAAGCCCACACTCTAAGAAAACTGTTAGTTAAATCAATTTTTCCGTTGGTTACATTTCGTTTAAACGCGAAAATGTCCGCTTTGTATTGATTACCTCCAAAATACAGAAAATGCTCCAATCTAATATAAAAATGACCTAAAATCCTGCAATCTATAGCTGTATTTAAGACAAATCACAGGGGTATCCCGGCAACTGTGCTGCTTTGTACTTTTTCGCATTAAAAACGGAATTTTTACATATGTCTGTTCCGTATGTCCCTTTAAAATACGAAAAACTCGCAAATCGGAGCGCAAAATTTCCTGAAATTCTCCAGAAAGAAATTTTTTCGGATAGTAGAAAAAATATATTTTAATCACAGGGGTGTTCGGGCAATCTGCTGCCTGCGATTTTTCATATTAACATTTAACATATTTTTGCGCCACATTTTCGACGATACCTTTGAAAATGTAATATACCTAAAATTAAAAGGAATGTATTTTCGAGTTCAGCGTTACGAAAGCTTTCACATGATATCCCACACGATATACAAAGAAAAGAGTTTTTCTTCCAAGTAGCTTTAATTAGCCCCTATACAATTTTACTAAATATATTTGTGAATGTTTAATTATCTGAAAATATGTGGGTCAATAGTCTTTATTACTTGCCCCAATTCGAACTTTCCGCGTTCCACAGTTTACGAGTAAAATGGCCGTGACAGACAGACAGGCACAGGAGTGATCTTATAATGGTTCCGTTTTTACTTTTTAAGTACGGAACCCTAAAAATAACAAATCAAAGCTATTTTTCGCGCATTTTCAAAACGCAGCATTGTTTGAGCTTCAAATGTTTATTTTTTCAGATTTATAAACAAACATTGTTAGATATATTAACTGATTTTAAAGAAAGATTATAAATATTGTTCGCTGTATAGATACACATAGTTGTATTACCTGACACGAAACGAAAATGTTTTCTTCATTTCTAATAGGTCAAGATCGAAATTACTAAATATATTAATATTTACATAAATCAAGAACTTAATTTTCTGAATTGTAAATTTTCAGTTATTTAAAATAATTTAAGTAAAACACAAGAAATCAAAGAGAAATTAAACAAAAGGTTTTAACTCACCCGTATACGCTGTAATATGTGATTAAATAATATAAATTATCAAATCATATATGCCCCTATTCTTCTTATTGAAATAAAATTAAAATACTGATGGAATAGATAAAGCGAAATAATACTCAAATATTTGATTATTTATTTTGAATTTTGAATTAAATTAAACGTTCGTTGATAATATAGAACTTAGAAGAAAATACTCCATTTAAATTATTAGAGTTAAGTGATGAGATCGTTATTTTGATTAACATTTTAATTGTTTAGAAAAAAATAATAGAAATTTTGACTCGAAACATTAGAAATGAAGAAAAAATTATACGTTTTGTAACAATTACCTACAATAGTAAAATAAATAAAAACAAAAAAGGAAATTTACAAAATTTCCAGGATTAAAAAAAAATATCGGTATAGATTAAATTAAATTTGGTTGTTTAAAAATGATTTTTCACCTATATTAAAAAGTATGCTACATATGGCAGACATTTGTTTTAGCATTAAAACAAAAATAAAACATTCTAAACAGACCTTCTGTACAAAAATTCGTCGCAAGAGCAATTTAACATTGACTGGTAATGCCTATGTTCCATCATGCAATCGTCCCAATAATAAAATATATAGTTACTTTCCATATCGGTCAAATAAACATCACCACTGTTTCCTTTTGTATAGAACAATGGTACTATTTTAAATGCAAATGAATGTAGTAAATAGTTACAGTAAATATGTATGTCTTCAATGTATAACAAGTATAGTAATATATGCAATACATAACAGATCATTCATCATAAAAGATTAAATACTGTTAATACTTGCCTAAATTAGGATGTGTTGCAGCAGGCCGAAGCTTCTCAAATCGCACAGTTGGACGGTGGCCTTGAAATGTTCTTCGAAACTGGTGAACTCTGTGTTCCCAGTTATCGTCACTGAAATAAAACAATAAAACAAGGTGATTTTGAACGAATTAATCGACATTTATAATCTTTTTTACTCAATATGTTTCTGTCGATAAATTGTGAAATATAGTCTGTTCAAAAAAAGAATAAAAAAAGATATGTATATGAACCCAGGAAAAATTGAGCGAGATCTACAAAACTTGGCATGCTAATGAGATTCGATGATTTAAGTAAATGATTAATATTTCAGTACCAGTGTCAAATGGGGACTAGTGCAACTCGCATTTAAATTGTGCAGCAGGCAGCATTTGAAAGAGTCGGTAGCCCGAATACCACCAAACTAGTTGATCAGTTGCTACAGTTATAGCAGAATATACCGCAGAGGGACATAGATAACTTAATAGACTCCGTATCAAACCAAGTATCGGCTTGTACAACCGGGGTGTGTATTTGCAATCTACTGAAATTGACATTTTTTTTTTTACTGCTACTGGTCAATAAAATGACTTTTTGTTGTTTCTTCGCAATCATTTATTCATCTATGCAAACTCTATGCACAAGCCCAGTTTCATGGTTGTAACTCAATTTTTTCTGGGTGCATATATTTTTTTGCAACAGAGTGCATATATAAAATACTTTTTTCCCGTCAAAACTTACAATTAGTGTAAAAGAATAAGCTACAGTAAATTCAATACTCTACATTTTTTTGCTTAAATAAAAGTTGTGTGAGATGTAAGTAATAATATTTTAAAAGAGAAGAAATAATTATACATAAATATTCGCAAAAAATAACAAGTCCGTTCCAGAAACACACAGTTCATTTATACAGGCACTCTTGAATTTTACAGCTAAGTTACAATAACGGGTAGCGTGTACTACATCCACAAAAGGCCATTTTATTTACAAAACCATTTTTTGAAAAGACCAGTGGTCTTTAAAATCCACTTCTGCCTTTTTATACAACGATTATCTATATATTTTCAGATTCGTGCAATAAAAAAGCTTTATTCGATCAAATGGTTCGCCACGTCATAGCAAGGGTGCTTTTTTGTAACAGTATAATACAGAGTGTGTCTGTGTGAACGTTTAAAACTGAGAGGACGTATGGTAATACACCCACCCCCCACCCCCCAAAAAAATCCGAACGTTGGCTTTAACACCAGTTATCTTTAAAGAAAATATAAACGATAAGTACTATACATGAAATGAAGGCCAAACGAGTTTTTATGAGGAAATGTGCATGTGATTTCTTTTTAGACCACAAGAGTATTTAACAATATTTAAAGCATGATAATTCTGCGAAAAATCTTTATTCTGAAAACAACGATGTTGAAAACAAACCTGAAGATTATTACAATCTAAAATCTAGAGCAGAGATGGGCGAACTTTTTTTCATGTGCTTGTCAAAATCCACAAACAATACTATTAACAATATACTTAAAATATATATTGCAACAGATACTGCTTGCACGAAACACTGATTAATAGAAACAATCGCTTTCAACTGAATTAAAATATCATTAAAAAATTAAGAACAAAAATGAAAGTGAGATTTTTCTGTATAATAAAATATTGAAAGGTGATATTTTCTATAATTTTACATTGCAAAATCTCAAGTATTGATGTAATATTAGGCAAAATTTCCCCGATAATCTGCCCATATTAATTTGTTATTAGATATGGTTAGATTGCGAGATCTATTATGGAAAATGTTAGGCAAATTAATTGATCCTAAACGAAAAACCAAGAACGAAGAATGAACACTTTTTTCTCTAAGAATCTGATAAATAAAAACGTCTGGAGAAAAATAACACCTGTCAGAAGCATATTTTCCTACAACTTTCCATATTTAGATGGATGAGTTATGGTTTGTTATTGATATTTACATCCATTAATTTTTTGCTCTTTACCCTTTTTCGGCTCCAGGACACAAGGAATTTATTAAGGAATTAGCAATGGCTAACCTCGGAATGTTAAGGATAATTATGTATATAAAATTAGCCGTTAATTGAATAAAATTTTGTTTCGGAAATATTCATTTAACGTGCTGTAATAAGAAGGTTTGTTTGCGAATGTTTGTTTTCGTAATTTTTAATTTATCATTAATGCGATGTGTAACTTATAACAATTCATGTTGCATATAAAATGTATTAATATTTACAAAAGAAATTTTTGCTGCTGTACTTTTGATAAAGAAGTATTTTTACTTGATTCATATTTTGTTCATTTAGTCCTGCACATAGACATTGAGTCCACTTGTCAATTTACTGCAGCAACTGTTTTATGAAATCCGTTTAAAGAAATATAGCTTTTTAAATTCATAAAGAGATGCAACATATTTACACGTCGGTAACAATGCATAGCATCACTGAAAAATATTATTATTTATTGTGGTAACGCACGCACAAATAGTTTATATATATATTGGTTAATCTCCCAGCTTTCGACCTATCTCTTTACTTTCTTGCCTCTTTAAAGTCTACGAATATATTCTTGTCAACCGCCTTAAGGCGTTCCCAAACTCTCATGACGTGCTTATACTGGAGCAATTCGGTTTTCGGGTGCGTCATTCAACAACTCATCAGTTGTGGAGAGTTTCGGAACTTCTTCATACACGGAGTTAGATCAGGTGGCGTGACAGGAGCATTCTTTCTCGATGTGCAGAAGGCTTTTGACAAAGTCTGGCACATCGCTCTTATTTTTAAACTAATAATGCTCGGAGTACCGGGACAACTAATTAAAACCTATGATGAATATTTCAAAACTAGATCCTTCGTGGTTAGAGACGGAAATTCTTTATCTAATCCTCAGCCTATTTCTAGCTCTGTACCCCATGGTTCTTTGAGCGGTCTCACCCTGTTTAACGTATATGTCAACAATATTCCAAAAGAGCTTGATGTCGACTTAGCGATTTTCGCCGACGACACAGCCATGCTTCACAAACATAAACATGTTCATGAAGTGTTCAGTAAACGTCTGAATTATCTTGATAAAATTTCGGTTTAGTTAAAGAAATGGAAAATTAAAGTTAACAGTGCCAAAAGTGCCGCCATTTTCTTTACCAACCAACGTTTTACCCCCGACGCTAATCTTAATTCTAAACTGCATAATGAAATATTCTCTGGAAGACTGATTACAAATACCTAGGCATTCATCTGGATTCCAAATTGTCATGGTGCAAACACATCACAGAAACTCTGCGTCGTGCTGATCGCACCGTGGGCTCTCGCAACCCCTCTTGGCTTGGTATAGCCCCCCATCAATCAAAAATAAATTGTTACTATAAAAATCCATGATAAGGCTGATAATCACTTATGGTTCGGTCGTTTATCGTAGCGCTCCTAAAACTAGACTAGAAAAGAATCCAGACTTTCCAGAATAAGCTATTGCGTAGGTTTACGAAAGCGATTCGTTATATTCGTAATGACGTCATTCATCGAATCCTCAAAATTAAAACAATTTTTCTGAAATTAAAAAACTTGCAATGAAGTTTCACAGGTCAACCCCACCGCGCGGAATCCTGCGTTAAACGCCATACGTCGTTATGACGCTAGAGTGGGGAAGAACCGGAAACCACCTCTCGAAATTCTCACTCGGGAAGACAATTTCATCCCATGTTCTAAAACTTTCAGAATAAATCCTTCGGCGGTTATTTAAACGCAGAATTCCTCGGGCAAATTTTATCTTGTCCCATGGTAGAAAGAAATTTGCATCTAGAATTGGCTTTCCCCTCTGGATGTTATGCAACATGTTCATTGTCACCAGCCGCGTTTTCAATTTTCTTAAACATTATTGTATTTTAATTGTAATATTTTGTTTATTAATTATTTAGACTTTCCTTTTCTTCCTGTTTCAGTAGTTATTTAATTATAAATGGGTGCTCTATCCTTTTTCAAAATTTTAGAATTTTGTGCTTACTGTGGTTACTTCCATCCTTTTAAGGTCAGGCCCCGCCTATGTCATTTCCACTTGACTCTGGGGTGTTTGCTCACTGCACCCCCGCTACATAAGACCATTTCTCTCAGTTTGGCTCATTCAATCCTCAACTGCTGGTCACTAAATTCTCGCCCCAGTTTTATTAGTTGTGTTTTGAAGTTTTTTTGTAGCTTTTTAACTTAATTTAATTTGTCCCATTTTAGATAGTTGGTAGAAGCCGTAATACTTGTTTATCCGTCATTGTGGACCAGTTATGGTGTATCAAAGAGTCTTTTTCAAGACTAAAAGGTCTGCGTACACTCTGGAAAACCTCGACGGTGGACGGGTACTAGGCAACTGCCAGTCAAAACTAGTGAGCTATGTCTCCATGCCCCTTTTTTATTGACCTAAGGTTATGTTAGTTAGGCTTGGCTACCTTATGCTATGACATTTCTGTGCTCGTTTGTACCTTACTGCCTTTACATTCTTCATGATTTACCTACGCCAGTCGTTGAAATGACATCGAAGTGTAAGGCAACCAGATCTACTTGGATGCCCTATGCGCCTTATTTCTGGTGGTTATAGTTAACCTCGTGCTTCCAACGCAGGAATGGCCTTCGGGACTCCACCAGAGCTTTCAACCTTGCATTGCTTCGAAATTCATTTTTATGTTCCTTCTCAATTTAGATCGTGGTTATTCACGCCGCGTTGGCACTCCTTAAGCACAGCGATGTCATGTCATGCTACATTTTTTTATTTTATTTATTACAACAAAAAAGAAAAGGGAATTATATATATATATAATAATTATCAAATTTAAATTTTTCGGGTACAAAGAAATATGTTTACGTGCCACATCGCATACGCATATTATATGTTCGCCACCCCTGGTCTAGAATCTAGATGATGGCGGTTCTGACTACAAAATTACGGAATTAATTTATGAATGACTCAAATTGTAAGAGGAATTAATATTTTAAAGTTAAAGGCGTACATTTGAAATTAATTAAAATGCAATTAATAGTAGTATTTTACTTTATTGCCGTTTCAGGCACCAAACACCATCGGAACAAGGCTTTTATAAAGAGGTATTTAGAGCAGAAAAGATGTCTAGATGTGTATATATTGTGTTTTCTAATTTGTCTTAATTTACAATGTTATGCACAGAGCGCATTACCTAGTGGGGTTGTATTTATTCCTGTTGATTGTCAGACATGGCGACATAGGTGATGCCGGAGCGGTTCCATCACTGTCGTTATTCTCATCGTCTTCTGATATAGAGGGAAGAGTCAGTGACGGTGCGCCATTACCTTCGTCCATCTGTCCATGCGAGAATAAGAAAAGATACATAAAATCAATAATAACGCCAGAAATTAAGTACTAAATTGTAAAACCAAAAATCTTAGAAATTTTTTTAAAAATAAAACCTCAATTTTTTTAATTATTAAGTCATTGTTGCCAGTCCGCTATTTTTTTTTTTTTTTACTATTTGGATTGGTTGATTCTACCATTTTTTACAAATTGTTCGCGTTATTTTCTTATTATTTAATATATCATCAAATCAGGCAAATATTTCTATTTGCAAAAAGTGATCAAAGAAATCAAACAATCAGAATTTAAAAAATGGGGCGCACTGGCAACATTGTATCAGCTATGAAACTATTTAACCTTCCGTCTACCAGACGGGTCTATTGGACCCGACATGTACATTCAAAATATTTATTCAAACCAGAAATTTCTTCAAAACAAACTAAATGTATAAATCAGACAATAATAAGTTAAATAAACAAATTAAATAGTTTTAAGTAAAAATTCTGGTGTAGAATGTTTTTATAAAATTTGAGTAAAATTTCCGGTAGTTCTAGGGTTAATATTGACACTCATAGAGCTTAAAACTTTCCTTAACCCAATGGTTTCCAACCAGCCACCTAGCACCTAAGAATCTATTAAATAACCATGCCCTCCACCCCCCCCCCCTCCACACACACATACTCACTTTGCAAATATATTTATTGCTATTTAAAAAGTGAACGTCATAAAGAGGAATCGTAACAGAGCCTTAACAATAACTATTCATTTCACATTTTTAACTTAACAAAGAGGTGAATCTTTTGTCACAAATTTGTTTTTAACATAATTACATAAATGCCATGAGGCTATACATCTTTGCCTTCATGCCAAAAGGAGTTGTGTTGTACTTTTCCAATTTCCCTTGGTGTTAAAGAAAAGTGCTATATGGTCTGCATTTTCATCTTCACAAATACGTTTTAGAGAGATTTACATTAAGCATTAAAATTGATAACATTCACATATTTTATAATTCATTTTTTTAACTCATTAAGAGTTGGTGGAAAAGCTTTCGACACTAAATTTTCTTTCTATGGATAACATAATACACAAGAAGCATTTCAAATTTATCATCTTTATCAATTTTAAGTAGCCATTATTTCCCATCTCAATACAATTCCTCTGTTTTCAAAATATCGTTAATTAAGGCATTGAGAACCATAGTGGAGTACCCCATATTTTTGTGAAAAAAGAGTTTGAAGTGTCAAAGCATTGTATGATATGATATCTATTCACTACATAATGTATTTTAATAATTTCGAAACAATTCAAGTGATATAGCCAATTTAATAGTTAGTTTAACTTACCTTGTATATCAAGATGCCAGTGCAAAACTGGATCAAGTGACTCCTGAAGAAGTTTGTCTCCTCTGCCCACATTAAAAACTGGATTAAAAGAATTTGTCAAAATTTGTTCCAAATTTTCAAAACATTTCTCTCGAAATCGCAGATGGCGAGGTTATCCCACTTTGGTTCTTAATGCCTCAATTGTCTTATACGTAATATTTTATTTTAAAATTTAAAATGTATATGTCATCATATAAATTAATTTACTATGTAGGATGTCTGCAGTAGAGCCATAGATATTTACTATCTACCCATTTCCTTTTATAATGCTATTTAAGATTTATAAATTTTATAAAGTTGGTAATACCTCGTTTTGATATTGCATATATTTTTCAAGTTAAACATCTTCAGGACAGTCAGATTTATATATACTTTTAAATAGTTTTACAAGTAAAAGACTCTTCATGTGACACATAACAGAGCGAATAGAAGTCGGAAGCAGTGCTGCCAGATAGTCCAAAGCCAATTTCCCCAAAATTTCTGAAATACTCCCCAAATAGTCGTTTTTTTTTTCCGAAAAAGTCCCCCAATGCAGTTTCTAGTCAAAAAATACAATTTTCAATTTTCAATTTTCAATTATAAAATATGTTTAACTAATTGAAAAACGAATTTTTTACCCAAATCAAACTTTTTTTTGAAAAAAAAAATCCCCATTTACAAAAAATAAACATTCATTACATTAGCTCTATCTACGCTGTAACTTTTTCAAGGTCTAGACCATATCTAATCTGTTGGGATTTGGATGAATCTGAGATGGTTTGGCATCATCTGCTTCTATTTGACTTAACCAATAATTTTTTTTTCAATTTTTTGCCATCCCTACTTAAGTATCTAATGGTAGTGCAAAGCACCTTCATTTTGATTAGTCACTATGTGTTTCGTCAAAAATAAAATAAAAGTAGTTGCTTTCTAAACCTTTAATTAAATCTTTTAAAAAGCACGGCAAAAGAACATTTCGGATAAGTCTCGAAGATTTAGTAATATAAAGATATATGGCAATTAAGACTGCAAAGTTTTCTTTCAGATTTCTTAAAAGGAGAACTAGAGGTGTGCTGCGTTCATTGAGTTATAAACATGGTTCAGTTATAAACATAGAAATGTGATTGTAGTATGCAATTGCATGTCTTGCAGAAAGTTATACTATCATTCCATAAACCACAAATTTACCAGCCTTAAATAATAAAAGTTATAAAATTGCTTTACTTCTGTTGTATAAATCTATACTAATAAAAGAAATGTGTATATGTGTTTGTGTGTTTGTCAACGATGACTAGGAAAATCTGCCGCATTTAGAGATCTGGATATTCAGGTGGGGATAGTCTAAGGTAGGTCGTGATGCACTTGTGTTACGTGTAAACTGCAATGTTTTAAACGATAAGCACGACCACGAGAATAATGTTGATATCTCCGATTTCTGTATTTTAGTTTCGTTTTCAATATTAAAATCGAGTTGAGACATATCCAGTGTTGTCAGGTGACTGAAAGTAAACTTAACATGAAATATTCAAAAACATTCCCGAAGTTTCCCCCCTCCCCCCACACAAAAATGTTGATAGTCTCCAAACATTTCCCCATGAACTATTTATCTCCAAAAAATTCCTCAAAATGGGGACAAAATCCCCAATATGGCATCACTGGTCGGAAGTCCGAAGCTCATTTAATAAATAATCGAAAGCATTACAAATATATATATATATATATATATAAATACAGTGCAGTATATTCGCGATTTTACGACCATCGATTTAGTGACCCCTTCGCAGTTTAGCGACCATTGAATGAGGTCCCAACTGTTTTCCAATACTTACAGTGTTTTTCATCGCTTGTTTTAACGACCCGCAAGTAATCAGAATCTTGATTTAGCGACCTTCCCGAAAATATGAAGAAACTGCGCTTTGCATTCAAATTTTCCGAGAAGTGTAAAGAAACTAATCTAACCAAAGTTTTCCTTCTTCTGACTTTTTCAAATGTTTGTCAGCTCTACCTCTCTGCCCCTCTCTTTCTCATCTACGCTCTAGGAATGTCACTTGATCACCCAAACCGGAGACAATCAATAACAGTGCAATTAACAACAACTCTGTTAAATTTCTTGGAATTTAACAGAGTGATCAGATGGATGATTGCAGATGGATGACTGCAAAATTTCACGACGCAGAATGGATTAATCTTCAAAAAGCTGTGCGAAGAAAGTTCTGCTGTAAATCTCTAAATTATGAGTCAGTGAAGAGATTCAATATTAAAAAAAAATTAAATGAATACAAGGAAGAGGGCGCATTTAATGCTTATGAAACGGCTCCTTTTTACAAGTTGCTATCGGAGATATGTTTAGTGTTTAAAGAAGAAACTTGCTCCGGAGCTAACCGGGCAAAGCAAAGATCAACTGTTCTACTAGCGACTGACATATCTGAAGTTGAAAAATTTCCTCTTCTCGTCATCGGAATTTCTGAAAATCGAGTTCTTTCAAAAGAATCAAAACGTTGCCTGTAATTTACAAAGCCAGTAACTACACAGATCATGTCAGAAATTTTTGAAGAGTAGGTCAAGAAGCTAGACAAACAAATGAAAATTAAAGAAAGGTAGATCCTATGAACTTTACCCACGAATGACAACAGCCCCGCGTCTGCGGTTAAATATACCCGAAAAAGACTATTTATTGGAGGAAGGGGAAGCAGTGTTAAAATGTTCTTCACGCCTATTGCTTTTTTATTTTATATACCCATGGCTGACGTCACAAGGGTAAAGTCCATTAATCATCGATAACTCCACATCCTCCAGAAGTTAAAAACCTAGAAGCACTAGTATAGAGATTATTTTTCTTCCTCCAAATGTTACATCCATTTTACAGCGTATGGATCAAGGTGTTATACATTTTTTTAATGCACCGTAATCAGCTTAGAAGTAAACAAAACTCATACAATGAATTCGTTAGAGGTTATTCATATAGCAAATGTTCTTGGCAAGCAGTTTTACAGGACACAATCTTGCTTCCATCCCGACGGATTTTTAAATAAACAAGCTTAGGAAACTTAACCTGCTGCTCAGGGTTCCAAAAACAGAACAATGAAACTGAAGACTCAAAATATTTAATGCAAGCATTACGGAAACATGTTGGTTGGTCGGAAAAACTTACATTTAAGGACTATGTTAAGGTTGACGATAAGTTAAAAACTGAGAGAGAATATTCGGAAGATGACTTAATCTGCAGCCTCCTCAATCCTGGAAAAGACATTCCAAATCATTCTTCCGACGAGGAATATTTCCAATATTCCAGAAAGACCTCTTACACCAAAAGAAGAAAAGGATACCATCAAGATTCTACGGAGCTTTTTTGAAAGGGGCAAAAATTCCAACGACTACTTTCTGATGATCAATGGCATCGAATGCAGCATTCTGAAAGTTTCCAGCCCTCAACTAAAGAAAAAAGTATAACATAATATTTTCAAAAAATGTTAATTAACTACTGTAAGTCCTTTTTTAATTTTGTAAAATGTTTAAGTTAATACTTTTAAAATTATTCTATAATTAATTTTTTTTTAAATTCTAGACAAAATACCACGAATATTTAAAAAAAATGTATAAATAAATAGTTTTTATTACATTAGAATGTTAGGTATTTTTCAACTGCATTAAAATCATCCAAAGTTAGCAACTTTTAATTTAACGACCATTCGATTTGACGTCCTTTTTCAAAGTGTCCTGCGAAGGTTGTTAAATCACACGTACTGTATTAAACAGAAAAATTAACAAATATTTCAAAAGATTATTCGTATAATTATTTTGATGTTGTTTCTATTTTAAACCTTTGATTGTTAAAATTTTTTAATTCAATATTTGCTTGTATTCCATTTTTTTGTCTCCAACATTTCTTAAAAAAAAAGACAAAGGAAACTGATAGCGTGAATATGGCTCAGTAAGACGGTACCACTAACTTTACCCTTCGGGGCCTAATGCATATACATCGCCTCAGAACAACAGTAGGGCATCTAGTAATAATCGAAAATCAGATGTCTGACTTACTGTTATGAAAAGCTGTGTCTGCATCTAGTGTAACAGTAAGGAATTTTTATAAAACACATTTTGAGATATAGTATTAAAGATAACTTTGTGTTTTAGAAGTTATTCCACTAGATGCAATCACAGTTTCTTATAGCAGTAAGTCAGACATCTCATTTTTTATTATTACTAGATGTTCTACTGTTGCTCTGAGGCGATGATATTCATCTTCAAATGTTGCATACAGAAATTGTTTTTGTTACCAATAATAATGAAAAATGTTATTTTTGTTGTTTGCTGAAAGCATTTCTGTGACTAATTATATTAAAGTAACTGTTTAAAAAAGGTGGTGCCAACCAAATAAAATTCGTGCACGAAACGCTAGTCCCGAAAGGGTTAAATTTGATTTCTTTAATTAGTTTCAGACCTGCTGCTCATTCAAATAGACTTGAGTGTATAATAGCTCATTTTAAGGTTATTACAGGTTTTATCAACTATATGACCTGTTGCGCAATGAAATAGACTAGGACTGATTGCCGATTAGGCAAACTTCCATTCTTTTTAAGAAAAGAAAAATTTTCCTATTTCGAAAGGGCAACCAAAAACATGTTCGAAAGTGATAAAACATGCATCACACTAAACGTGTTAAAAATTCATTCCCCTAAATATGCATATACCCTAAATATACATCTGTGTACAAAAATTAAGGACGAGATATTTTTTCGAATGTAACGTCCTGCAGAGATTTTCCACATTGACCGAAATCATATAGTGAGATCTTCAAGATGAGAAAACATGGAAGAAGTCATTAAAACTATCTAAACAATCCGTTTTGTTGCCTTGTTCGGCTTTTATGCTAATATATCTGCTTCGTCCTTAATTTTTGTACACCAGTGTATGAAAGAAAATGAGAATGCTTTGGGACATTGAGAGTATATTATATTTTGCTTGACCTGTATTACATTCACTGTGTTCGATGCAAATAGTTCATAAAAATTATTGCTAAGATCGAATTAATTGCTATGTCACTTGATTTATAATAATTTACACTATTAGACAACATGGGCAAATATTTTTATTTTACAATTTTACCAATGGCGTTTAATTGTTTAATGCAATATCATAGATACAATGATAACTCCCAATACAAATAATATACCTGAAGAATATTTGTATTATTATTTCTAGGCAATTCTTATAGCTTGGATTAGTTTAAATGCAATAATTCATTTTAATAACTATTATTATTATTGATTGTTATTATATCATAATAATAATAATAGTAATAATTATAATAATTATTATTATTATTTGAGAAGAACAAATTGTTCTTCCAGAAGGCAATGTTAAAACATGAGAAACTTACATCTGTTTCGTATCCTTCTCGTAGGTTATACGTGAGGTCGTGCAGGATGTCGTGACAGAACGTTTGAGAGAACTCTGGGTACAGCTTGAGAACCTCCAATAAGCCTGGAATGTGCAGACACTTGAGATCACAGTAAGTGAGGGCTTTAACGTCACTCGAAGACTTTAGCACTTGGTCTGTACCAGAAACATTTATATCACAGCCAACGAGATCTCCTTTGCCTTCGTAGAAATAACAGAATAATAAGAAAAATGTAATAAAGCAACCGTAACGTATTAATAAGACTGTTCATAAATCTAAATTGACTACTTTCTGATACTTTCCAGAATTCAATTTTGTTTGCAAAAATATGAAATTGGGAGGAGCTCTGATTCAGAAACTATGTAAGGGAGAAGTTTCCCCCCTTTTTCGGGAAAGACAAAAAAAATTTCGGAAAATGTTGTCAAATTCGTCGTTTTAACTGAAGTTCTGGGTGCGACAGCTCGGAAAATGAAAAAAAAAATGCCGTCATGCGACAACGGCCTTTTTAAACTCAAGATGTTATTTATTTATCGAAAACCAAGAAATAATTTTTTTTCGATTACAAATCACTTCAGTAATCAGGCTTGCAAGTGTCATGCTTTTACGTTTAAAAATTATCCCATAAATGTGCAACGTTGTACACTTATGAGACTTATGTTCACTTATGTACAACTTAAGTCAAGAAGTTTCGCGTTTTTAACGTGGAAAATATGTATGTTTTAAACGTGTTAAAAACATTCAAGGGTTTAAAAACAAAACAAAAAAGTTTCATGTTATTTATTTGTGAGGAAAAAGCATATAAAGCAACATGTTACTTTTTTGCGTTATTCAAATGAGTAAATTAAAAGTAGTACTTTAATAAATAAAGGGTAAAATTTAAAAGCACTTTGAATTTCTGGTAATGATTATTTTTAAATGCGCATTTGGTAGTTGTTTGACTGTAATAGTAGCTCGGAAAAAATATTAATACTTTTAGAGTTCTGCACTTAAAAAGTAAAAATGGAACCGTTATAAGATCACTCATGTGTCTGTCTCTCTATTTCTCACAGCCATTTTCCTTGTAAACTATGGAGTGTGGAAAGTTAACATTTGCAATAGTAATAAAGGCTATTGACCCACATATTTAAGATTATTAACCATTCACAAATGTATTTAGGAAATATGTAGGCGGCCTTTACTTAAAAATAAAAATCTTTTTTTATATATATCTTGTAGGTTATCCAGTCGCTCTTGTAACGCTGAACTCAAAAATCCATTTTTTTTAAAAATTTTAGGTATTATATGTTCAGAGAGATCATCGAAAATGTAATTCAAAAATATGTTCCTTCCCTCTATTTCCGAATATACTGAAACTAAAATTAAGAAAAAATTAGGGGTAGTAGAAGCCGATGGTACATAGAGTACTCCACTCGTGTCTTTATGCATGTCCAAATCGTCCTTGTCTTTAATCTTTGCTAATTACCAAAATTTTTTATTTTAATCTTGCAGGAAAACTATAGTGACCACCCCAGGTCACATAGTATTAGAGAAAATCGTATTTTCCGTTACACACAAATTTCGCTTTGCGGGCGCTCAGCAAGGGAGTTGGGGGGCGTTTGAGGTACTTATCGTCATGGAACTATAAAAGGATTGTTGATAAGGATTTTCGATAAAATTTGTTGGTAATTAGCAAAGATTAAAGACAAGGACGGTTTGGACATGCATAAAGACACAGGTGGAGTACTCTATACGCCATTGGCTTTTAAAGCCTAGATAACATCTTTTAATCTAGATTAATTTTAACACAATTATTCTAATTGGTAAATGAATCATATTAGATGTAAATTTCCAACTGGGCGAAAAATGTCCGGACCAGGATTCGAACCAGGGATCTCCTGGCTGAAGCCGCCAGTGCTCTGCCATCTGAGCTATCCCGGACGAATCTGATGGAAAATTTTCACCCAGCGATTTCGTATCCAGCGATTTCTGGAGTTCCATTACCTGAGATTTATTCTGTTGAGCTGAACCAGGTTTCAGACCAGATGCTATAATCATTAAGGTTAGCTGGGTGAAAAAGTTCCACCAGATTCGTCCGGGATAGCTCAGATGGCAGAGCACTAGCGGGTTCAGCCAGGAGATCCCTGGTTCGAATCCTGGTCCGGATATTTTTCGCCCAGTTGGAAATTTACATCTAATAACAACTTTTAATGCTATATTTGTGTAATGCAATGCCCGTTAGTAGCAATAACCATCAAACTGTTATAAACAGGCTAATTAGAATCAATCACGTAATTACTTTGGGATCCGCGACTAGTTTACATTGAATGGTACTCTCGATACTCCACATGTGTCGTTAAAGGTAAATTAGAAACCTATCCGGAAAAACGTGGTACGGGCCAAGGAAGCGTTGTAGAATTGCGACCTCCTTTCGAAGCGCGCTTACATAATGCCAAGTTTAAAATTTGAAAAAGCTCTTTGTTTCAGGTGTACTGTAAAAGGAAAAGAGTATTACTACGTCGAATTTTATAGATCACCTGGATGCTTTATAAACATCGCCATTGTATGTATAAATAATGTCTTATTTAAAAGCATACAGTGGTTGCCAAAATTGTGGACATTTTTTGCGATTTTCATGTTTTATAACTGTGTACTTATAGAATATTTTGATTTTCACTTAAATACAAATATTTATATATCAAATTCAAGGAAGTTGGATGTAGAATTTAATTAAAAAAATTAAAATATTTGCATTACAAAAATGTTACACTTATTTTAGTCTAAAATGCAAACCCAATTAGTCAAGAATGCTGAAGTGTATTGCAGTAAAAGCTTTCTAGCCAATCACAATGACTGTTCTGAGAATGAATCAAATGTCAGCAACTAAAGTGTAGTATGTTTTGATTTGTAAAAGCGGTATTTTCCTGAAATGAATTTTGAAGAAGAGGGAATACTAGTGTAACTAAATAGAATAATGTTTTTAAAAAAATATTTCAATATTTTTATTAATGCAAATAATTTAAAACAATGCCATCAACAACAAGAATTGAATGGACGCCTACAAAAAGAAGCAGAATTGTCATATTGAGAGAAAATGGTCTCTCTTATGCTGAAATTGCAAGACAGGTTGGTGGATCAGTCACTTTATCTGGTGTACGAAAGTTGTGCTTACGTTATGAAGAAACTAAATCAATGATAAATAAGGCAAAATCAGGCCGAAAAAAATGCACAAGTGCTTCTGACGATAGAAAAATAAAAGGGATATGCCTCAAAGATGGAAGAATTTCATCAGATGCTCTTAGATGTGAAATGAATGCAATGGGTATTTCAGTTTGTTCAAGAACAATAAGGAGAAGATTAGCAGGATTTGTACTGAAAGGTAGAATTTCGAGGAAAAAAGCATTTTTAAATCTGCAGCAACTCAAGAAACGAGTTCACTAGGCAAAAGAACACATTTATTGGCCAGAAAATCAGCGGAAGCAAATAATTTGGAGCGATGAGAGTAAAATATCGCCCTTTGGTAGTGATGGGCGAAAATATGCCAGACGTAGAGTAGGGGGTGAGCTGCATCCTGATTGCATTGAAGCAACTACAAAGAACCCAACAAATGTCATGATTTGGGCCTGTATGTCTGCAGGTGTGGACCGCATTCAAGTGATTGATAGCATTCATTTTAAATGCAAAAAAAATGCATCGAAACTGCCCTGGAACCAAAATTGATACCTTCCACCAGGGATCTCTTCCCGAATAAAGCATCATTTATCTTTCAGCAGGATTCAGCTCCGTGCCATACGGCAAAAATATGAAAAGAATGTTTTAAAAATAAAAGCATACAATTATTACCCTGGCCAGGAAACGGCCTTGATCTGAATCGTATGGAAAATTTGTGGCGAAGTTTTAAAATCCTTGTACAAAAAAAAAAAAAGAAAAAAAAAAGCGTCCATTTAATAAAATGCAACTTATTAAAGCTACAATTGATTCTTAGCATCATGTGATTAAAAAGGATGAACTCCAAACACTAATTCTCTCAATAAAAAGACACTGTGAAGCTGTAATAAAAAACAAGCGTTATCCTACTAAATATTGAATGTGTAAGTGTAACTTTAAAATACAATGAAATCTAAGATAGATCTTATTTTTTTGTAAGCGTAACTTTTTTTGTAATGCAGATATTTTAATTACATTTTTTTTTAAATTCTACATTAAATTCCTTGAATTTGATATATAAACATTAGTATATAAGTGAAATTTATTATGTTTTTTAAGCACACAAAGTTATAAATCATGAAAATTTCAAAAAATGACCACAATTTTGACCACCACCGTAGGTCAAGAAACGTTATGTAAAAATTTAATTATTGCAGGTGATTTAAATGTCAACTTTATAAACAATACTAGGAATGAACTTTCGGAATAATTTTTAACAATTGGTCTAATTTCATTCATTCAAGAGTCTACTACTAGGGAAAATAAAATTATTGACAATGTATTCCCCAAAATCCCCGTGCAATATGGCATTATTCATTCATTTTTTAGCTATCATAAACAGATTTGGATAAGATTTTTAAAAAGTTATACAGAAAAGCACTATTGATTACTATTTAGATCCCTAGATACTATTATCTTATGATACTATATTTAGACTATAATTTCTCTGAACTTTCATGGTATAGCCATCTATACATCTCTAGTATATATAGCTATACACCCAACCCTACGTTGTATAGTTTTTACAGTCCTATTATTCTATTACCAACGATTTTTTGTAATAGTACGGTTACTAATTAATATATATATTGCACTGAAACCTCTGTGTGCGGATAATACTCGCAGTTGACCGATTATTTTTTTAAAAATATATTCAACGACAAAGTTGCATTGTTCTCTCAATATTTCACTAATATTTGGTAAAATGGAAAATTAATATTGTTTATAATTTTACAAAGCAAAATTTCAACTATTGATGCAATATTAGACAAAATTTCCTCAATACTTTGCCAGTATTTGTTTGTTGAGATTGTTAGCTTGTGAGATCTATTACACAAAATATAATCCAAATTAATTGATTATGAGTGAAGAATGAAGAATGAACACATTTTAGCCACAAGTGTAACAAAAAATATCCCACTTCCTCTCCATATTCGATACAAAAATTTAGAACAAAAAATTATTGGTTGAACAGATACCAAAAGAGTCTCAAAGAATCTGATAAATAAAGATGTCTGAGAAAAATAACTCCTGTCAGGAACATATTTTTCCACAACTTGTCATATTCAGATGGATGACTTATGGTTTGTTATTGATTTTTACATCTATTCATTTTTTTTTGCTATTTGCCCTTCTTCTGATATAGCAAGTAAGGAATTTATTAAGGAATCCACAATGGTTAACCTCGGATGGTTAAGGATAATTTGAATAAGTGACCACGTAGCCTCCTGATTTATTTTATAATAATATTTTGTCTTATGTTTCATAGGAATATTAAAAAATGGGTTTACATTGAATGCGATACTGAAGAAATGTGAGGCAATAAATGCTACCAGATAAATTTAAATCTGTAGATTTATTTATTTTAATCAATTATTGTATTTCTTTCCCAACATAGTAATAATATAACTTGCGAGATTATGGTAACTCTTGACAAATTAAGAGGAGGTACTACTTTGGCTTAAAATCATATGATTTTTACGATTTTTTTTCGATTACTAAGAAAAACGATATCACCTTCGGACTTTATGCATTATATTTATTGAAATTTCCCTTATACAGGTTTCGTACGATTCAAGGACTTTGAAGGATCTTTCACCGGAATTTTTGTAAAGTAATATTTGTCTTATTTAATGAAAAAAAAATCAATCTTCAGATATAGCGACTAGTACTTTATGAAATTTTTGGTGCTAAAACACCTAAAATTCTCTGAAGCCCTTGATGCGTACGAACTCTGTTATATACAATGGCTCCCAAAAGTGTTCGTACACTTCAAAAATGTTTAGTAAAAAGGAAGTACCCTGAAATTGAATTCGAATATGAAGTCCAATATTGTTCCAGATCATCTCAGATTTTAAATAATTTCAAACATTTTATTTAAATATTGACTGATTTTCTTTTTATATAAAAATGAAAACGGAAGGATGTAGAGAAAGAACACGCCACAAAAGTATTCGGACACAGAAACATTTTTAGATAAATTCATAATTAAAATTATCGTCTGTCGCTTTACTTTTTACCCGACTGCCAAGAAGGGTTATGTGTTTCACGCGTATTTAGGTATGTGGATTTCTTTATACCCTCGAAACATCCAAACGACTGGATGGATTTTAATGAATGAGGTAGCTATCAATTCGTCTTAACCGTCCGATGGTTATAGGCTAGGTTTTGTTTTTATAAATGAAAATATGAAAAATGGTTTCAAAATGACGATTGTAAAATACAAAATGGCGGTAGAAACGAAAACAAAAATTATGCACTCTATTGAATGGCATATCATTGGATAAATCTTTCAAAATGAAGACGCTGTTTCATAGACTCTTTTACAGTCAGAAGCTCCGTTTAAATATTACACAACCTGAAAGTTGTGTAGGTGGGAGCCCTAGCTTTACTGCAACGCTAACCTTCATAGAAATGTATAGGCCTCATCAAAACAGTGTTTATAGATTGGAACTAACAATTAAACACAACATAAAAGTCATCAATACAAGTAAATAAAAAAATAGGTAAGTAATATAAAAAAATAGTTTCACATTGATCAGAAATAATTAATTAGTTCGTTTTTCACGCAGTCGGGTTTTTTGATTTTTTAAATTTAATTTTTACTTGTTATTTTTATATTGTGGTGATATTTAAAAGACATTAAAAATCGTTTGGTTTTTATTTTTACTTGCTTTCTTCGTAATATTCTATTTATTATTTAAACTTAGCACGTAGTTATACAAAAAACTAAAAGCATTCTAAAATTCATAAACTTTCATCAAAATAATTGTAAATAAGTTCGGAATATTTCTAAATTAGTGAATTTATCCCATTCTACTGTGTAGCACGTGATAAAACGATTTAAAAAAGACAATCGGATCGGAAACAAGGTTAAAAAAAGGTCGCCCGTTAAAGTTTATGCAACGTGATCAAAGATTTATAATTAGAAAAATTGTGTCAAATCCACGATTAAGTGCTACAAAAGCTGATACAGAATTTAATGAAACATTTTTTTCTTAAATTTTACTTGAAACTGTTCGACGAGTTCTGAGATCAGCTGGATTAGAAGGGTGTTCTGCCCATAGAAAAATTTTTATTAGTACGAAAAGCAGAAAGCTTAGGCTTTCCTTCGCAAAATCAATGATAAATAAACCCGAATTGAATTAAATAATGTCTTATTTGTCGATGAAAGCTAATTTAACATTTTTGGTTCCGATGGAATTATAATTATGTGCAAAGGAAACTAGTTGGATCTGCTAGTCCCAAAACTTTCTTCTATCTAATACATCTTAATATTTCAAAATGTAGTTACAAATGTCAATACTTTTTATAAGTCAATACTAATATTTGACTTTCATCTTAAATTTCTGTTTCAGTCAATTAATATGAGTAAAAACAAATTCATCTCGATCATGATATTCATTAAAATAAATAATTTTCCTTTATTCTCTTGCACATCAGCTTTTCGCGAATAGCCGGCTTATCATGATGTAAAGTTCCCGCCGTTTTACGGGCCGGACAATAGAACTACGAAAAATCTAAAAAAATTATACAAAAATTACTATTACAACGTCCCCTTTCATCGGAATTTTTTCAAATTATGGGAGAATCTTCTTGCCATGGCCAAAAACATACACAAAAAATTTGGTTCAATTCTATACATAACTTCAGACATTTTTCGATGGTATAATAATAAAAATGACTCAAAAATCGCTATTACAGCGCCCCCTTTGATCGGAATTTTTCCAAATTAAGGGAGGATCTGCTTACCAACAACTAAACAAATTCAATTCTACGCATAACTTCATACACTTTTTAATGGTACAATGGCGACATACGGACACAAGGGAACATGGACAGACAGAAATTTTCTATAAACATATTTTTTGAGATATCTGACCCCTAAAAAGTGTAAATCTGTCGAAAACCGGAAGTTGAAAAAATTTCGATTACAATACTTTCTTCTATTAAAGATAGAAGAAAGTAAAAATGAAGAACTTAATCTGAAGAACTTAGTTGGAACAGTTAAGCATGGCGGTGGAGGTGTCCGTGTGTGAGTGTGCATGGCAGCATCAGGACGAGGTAATTTGGTATTTATTGATAGCATAATAAATCATTCAATTTATTTAAACATTTTAAACGACAATTTAAAATTATCAGTCCAAAATATGGGTATTGGAAACAACTTTGTTTTTTTATCAAGATAACAATCCTAAGTACTTGGTTCTCAACTGGTCTGGTGTCTATAATTGTCAACAAGTTCTGAAAACACTACCTCAATCGCACGTTTAAACCCAATAGAACATGTTTGGAGAGAACTGATGGTTACAGTACGAAGAAATGACATTAAAACGAAAAGCAAAATAAAAACAGTAATGATCGACGAATGGATGAACACTGATGCAGAAATTACAAAAAAATTAGTGAAGTCTATTCCCAGACGTTTAAAAACTGCTGTGCATGCTAAAAGATATCCTACTATGTACTAATTTAACGAAATATTACAGTATTTACTAATATATAGAGATTTCTTATTAAAGCGTACGAAGACTTTTGTGAGGTAACTTTTTTGTTATTCTTTGATTATTTATTTCTTCAAAATAAACTTTTACTATGTTTCTAAAATATTTTATGTAGTTTTGTTAAGTATAAGTTATAGCTTTTATTATTAAATACCCATTTTGAAATATTAATTTTAATTAATGGATAGAGCACTACTTCATTGAAATTCGTAAGTGTACGAACACTTTTGGGAGCCACTGTACTTAAATTTTGGTGTGTAAAAAAAAAAAAAAAAAAAGAATAATAAGCCTTATGCGACGTGGTGCACTTGAAGGTGACCTTCCAATCGGGCGGCCGTTTTTTTCCTCTCATAGCAAGCATATAAAACGAATTTGGTGGCCAAATTATGAAAGGGCATTCAATTCTCCGAAGCCTATACCCGAAGCCTACATTTTTAGTTTGAAAAGTTTATTTTCGACAACATAACAGCATTTTAAAGAAAAAAAAGTATTTTTTTTGGCCCCCTTTATTAGGTGGCATTCGTATTTATATAACCACATAGCACATATAGTCGCCGTCTGGTCCGTCTGCCCGGCCGCCTGTTTGCAATAGCGGAAAAACTGTCCAACCGAATGGTTTGAAATTCAATATATAGGCAATTCCATCGTAACTGACGTAACATTTTATCATCGAATTTTGTTTTTAAATCTATGTAGAAAATTTACTAATAAAGCTAGAACACATTTTTACAATTTAAAATATTTCTTACTAAGGTCTTAATTCCCCAAATACCTGCAGATTATTTCAATCTCTCTTTGAGTACCAAAAATTACAATTCAAAATTCTGTAACTGACGTAACATAACATATATAAACATTTTTTTCTGCCTTCATTGAAGTGTAAAAATTATCAAAACTATCCAGTTTAAAAAAGTGATTTAATGTTCCACAACACTAAGTAATGCCAAATTATAACAGTTAACTTGTTTAATTAATTTCTGAAGAAGAAAAAAGAAAAAAAAAAAGCATTTATACATGTAACTGACGTAATTTTTATTGTGCAACTGACGTAACATTATGACTTTACAAAGACAATAATGGTACTTAACTTAGTTTGTAAACAGTAATTTACAATGCCTTTTTATTAAGATTTTCCTATAGAATATAAAAAATATAAATTTTTTCATTCATACCCTTAAATTAAACATATTATAAATTTGACGATCAGAAAATGGGTACAACAGCTTAAGCGCAGGATTACAAAATAAATATTGCAATTAGAATGAAAATTTTGGTGCCTACTTGTACTTCAGATTGTAATAATTACCCTGAACCTAAATAAACTTGTATTTAAAGAATTTTTATATTTTTAATACAAAGTTGTATTTAGCTAATAAAATTTTTTGAAAATTTCAACAGTATAATCACATTAAAAACATTTGTTCGAACAATAAAAAGGAAATTTTAGGTTCAGTTTATACAAGCTAATATGAAACATATGTTTTGAAATTTTCATGAAAAAATATTCAGAAGTTTTTGAGATATTGTGCGTGTTATGCCCAAAAACGGCATTTGGAGAAAAATGACTCCAAAGTTTCGGAAACGCTGCTTCAGCTATTGAACGCTTATAGTTCTAAAAGCCATAACTTCTGTTCTAATGGGAATTTCATGGAAAAAATTAGATCAAAATGTTCAGAAAAAAGATAAGTTTAACATCTTAAAATAATAATAATAATAATAATAATAATAATAAAATAAAATTTCGAAAATTTGAAAGCTTTAAGAGTCCTGAGACATCTTAACAGGTTCTGATTGAAGAATATGTTTTACTTTTTAGGCTCAAGTGCAACAAAAAAGCCCTACCGCCTCACCCTATTCAATGCAGAGATGTAAAGTCACAAATTATTGTCTGAACAGATATCAAAAGAATCTCTAGGAACTTGATAAATAGAGACGTCTGGTGAAAAATAAATCCTGTCAGGAGCATATTTCTCTATAGCTTCTCATATTTAGATGGATGAGTTATGGAAGTTCTCACGTTTCTTATTGATTTTTACATCTATTCATTTTTCGCTCTTTGTCCTTGTCTTCTGTTCTAGCAAATAAGGAATGTATTAAGGAATCCACAATGGGCAATCTCGGAATGTTAGCGATAATTTGAATAAGTCATCACGTAGCCTGATTTATTTTCTAAGAATAGCTTGTTTTGAGTTTCATAGTAACAGCAAAATATGGGTTTATAATAGCTCTTCATGCATGGAATATTTTAAAAAGGGATTAAAAACGTATTTTGCACGTAAACTGGATTCAAAATAGATTACACTGGTCAACAAATTTGAACTTTTGCTCTTTTACAAAACCAAAATTAATTGTTTCTTATGCGGTTTTTTGTGCTTGTTCCGAATCCAGTTTTAGATTTACTCCAGCAGGTCTTGCTTTTGAGATATTTTCATATTTCCATTTATGCAAATTTTGTACATTTGTACATTTTTATGCAAATTTAAGGAATAAAGCATTATTAGACTGTTATTTTTTTGTTTTATGTTATGATTACTGGCTTGTTTACTTTACAGAAACGTTGTTTCTCAGTTTATACTGACTCGTGACAGTGAAATATTGTGCCTAATTTGGATATTTTTCATGTTTTTCTAATAATGTTTCTTGAGTTCAAATAATTCTGCCACACGAGTGTGCTAATATGTTTCTAAACCAATGTATTGCACTGATTTCAAATCTGGTATCTGTTTTCTTCTATCACGTCTAGTTTTTGAAAAAAAAAATGTTTAAATTTTTGTAATCTTAGTAAATTTAGTAAATTTTAGTAATTTATTATCTTTTGGTAAAAAAAATGCCAGAAATCACTTTTTATGCTACTTTGAGATGCACTTCAACTAGTTAGGATAGATTCTACTTTTTTTCAATTTTTGTTCTATTAGATAAATTGTTGTTTATGTCCCTGATAGGAATCTGACACTGTTCAATTTTGACAATTAGGTGTTGTTTTGACAATTAGGTACACCCCCTAAAAAGCATGTTATATCAAACTTGTGTCAATACCGTATAAAAGTAGGAATTCATTTTACTCAAAAACTGGATATGATATAAGGTAAAAGATTGCAGATTTGAAATCAGCATAAAAATCTAGTATAGAAAAGCATTACGTCAATTTTGTGGCAACTACTTTAAAGTTTATGGTAATGTAAACATTACACCATTGAAAAATAAGCAAATTAGTCTGAATAACAGACAGATAAATGTTAATAATATGCCGATCGTGACATTTATCTGAAGTAAATAGTCCAGGAATCATTATCTAGAAAAGGCAATTCAATCCGACATTTATTGTATCTAAAATTTGCAAAAAATAGCATAAAAAAAGCTTAAATTTGAATAAACTTAAATATGCAAATTTTTCAAAAACTGGATTTCCTAGAAAAAAACGGAAGCATATTCGGAATCAACGCAAAAAATGGTCTAGAATCAAGTAATTTCAGTTCTGTGAGATAACCTTTGTCGTCCAGTGTTATTATTATTAACTCCTTCGCGAGGAACGCAAAGTACAATTGTTTTATTTTTAGACACCGCTATTATCATATTCTAAGATTTTTTTTATTCAATTGCCAAAAGTTTTTGTATTAAAATACTGGTGTTTGAATTCAGAGATTTTGTGCACCTTAAGTGGCACGTATATGTACCGCTCGTCCAGAAGGTGTTAAGAACAAATTAACAATTTTTCTTTAAACATTGAATTTATAACAAAATTGCAAAACGAACCGCATAAGATTTAAAAGCAAATAAAACTTATTGTTAATAGTTATAAATAGTTTTTTGTATAATTAATTTTTGGGTGCATTAACACAAAGTAGAAAGTTAAAAAATTGTCATGCTCTCGTTTAGATCCTAGAGCAGAAATTGTTTGAGACAAGCTTCTGTTAAGCAGAGCAGTAACAAATTTATCAAAGGAGAAATTCTGAATTCAATATTCGAAAGGAAAATGCTTCTACCATCTATTGCTGTATTTAACAATAATTACTGAACTTCATATGAGGTTAATATGTAATAAACAAGTAGAAATAAAACATGCATAGTTCACCGAGGTTTATTTTTAAAAAAAACCTCATATGAAGTTGCCCTGCATTAGAGAATTAAATAACACAAATACTCCTTAAGACAAGCATCACTTGGGTGTAATCAATTAGCGACTGCGAAATGTTTATTAGAACGCAGTTATTCGTTACATTTTTAATTTTTTTAAATTCATATTTTCCTCCTAAATTTAAACGAAAAAGTAAGGCTGTCATTTAAATTTTATCAAAAACTAGAGGCTACCTTTGATTGTATTTACAAACGATTCGAAAAATGATTAAACTTTTACAGCAAATTTAATTTATGGATAATTTTTCTCTCGAAAATAAATGTACACTCTAAATTCCGCCCATGATACCTTGTTATAAACGGATTTCTGATGCTTTTGACTGCCGTTGCTCAGTTATAAAATGAGTAGATCGGATGTAAGTATGTAAGCAAACACATTGGATTAATTTTTATGAAATTATATGCCAAAATAACAAAACATTATAGATTAAACAGAGCATTTTAACTACTTAAGGTTTCACATTGAAGAAAAAGCCTCAGTTGATTACTGCAATACTTACTCCATAAATCACAAGGACTTTGATAAAAATAAATCAGTAGTAATATTCTGTGTGCAATGGTACGGATAGCCAGTGTTGCCATTCGGCTAATTAAAAAAATTCTAATTGCTTGATTACCACCACTTTTTAAAAAATAGTATACTTCACCTTAGCTTCGCCTTTTTTTTAATTTGTCATTAAATATTGGATACTATTTCTACCTCAAAAAAGTGGTGGCAATCAATCAATCTGACTTACAAAAAGTAGTGAACTGGCAACACTGCAGACAGCAATAATGTCCAGCATTGCGCCAAGATTTAACTAATACATATATAATATTATCTTCTACAAGGATTCAATTATTATTTTTTAAATTGCACTGTCATATATTTGTTAGTTTCAAATGTTTATTTTAACTCATTAAAAATGGGGCTTATTAATACCTTAGTACTTACTCGTAAGTAATTTTCTACGTGATAGGATTCACAAGTGCTAACACTTTATCAGCGCCAGATTAAGGTCTCATAACAGGGGTTACAGGTCCGCCCAGAGAGTATCAATATTTTTAAATAGCAATCGTCGTCTTATTTAAACGCAGAATTTCTATAAAAATAAAGTATAAATTATTATACAAAAATAGTGGTGAATGTATGCCCTGGTTCCCAACAGTGCTTAGTCAGGCACCGAACGTTTTAATCATGACGTTATAAAGGACTGTGTAAACGTCGAGTATTACCACCAGATGTAATCGAAGTTTCGCGAATATTATTTCCTAGAAAAGACTATTTTTATTTCGAAAAGTGTAATAAAATTTAAGACTGCAATAAAAATTTACCTAGAATTGCGACAACCATTCCATGTTGTAGGACTTCCATGGAACCGTTGCAGACGAGATGTATGTATGTCAATGCGTCCCCCGTGTGCACTAGATATTCCCCTGGTGCACAGAAATTGCTTTTGACGTGCCTGGACAGCAGCTTTAAGCAGCCTTGCGGTGCTTGTTCAAAGATCGGCAACTGTAGGATTTCTTTATGCAAGTGCATCGACACATCGCCTCGAAGTTCGTCGGGAAATTCACGCAAGATCTAAAAAGAGACACAAGTGTTTCTTTAAATGCTAATTAAAAGAGTAGTAGAGGAAAGAGGGGGGGGGGGTAAAACCGGGTACCATACCTTTGTTGATGATTAATTTTAACCTACCACTTAAAATGCTGCAAATAAAGGCATGGCTGTAACCTTAAAAATCAAGAACATTGAAAAATTTTACATACTAGATAAAATTTAATGTTCCCTGTTCCCAAACGTAAGTATAAAAAAACAAAATGTCACTTTTGAAGTAGCGGTGGGTAAAACCGAATACCTAAAAAAACCATAAAACATACTCAAACCTCATTTTTCATTTATTATTTAGTCAATTTTCAAACTTAATCAAATAAATTGTTAAACTTTGAAACACCATGTTATTTCCTTTTGAATTGAGGGGGAGGAGGGTCGATCCTTGCAAAAATAGCCAACAAAACTCTCTTCACTATCATGTTTAAATCCGCGGAAGGCATTGTAGGCAAACATTTTACAAATTGCAATAACATGAATCTCTACTTAGCACATCGTACACAAGTTAGTTGCAAAGCATACATGAATCACCACTATCCGCATTATCGAAGGCAGACAGTCACCTTCTTCCTCTTTAGAAGACGAGACCTTGCTTTTTATGCCCTTCTTGCCTTGTGATCTTCCTCTAAGCATTCCTTTTTTTTTAGGTTCGCCTTTCTTCTGAGGTAGTTTCTCTGTTTGATAAACTTGGTAATTTCATTAAGCAATTTGAATTTGTAGGGGAATGAAGTTAGAATGTTTGTAGCCTTTTGTTTTTCTTCTTCTGATTTTCTTTTTCTTTTGGAGGAAGCCTGTTATATGTTGGAGAGAATTGAATTGACGGCCCACAGCTTCTAGGTATGGAAAAGCAAATTTCATGGGCTATTAGAGGTTTGTTATCCTAGACCGCTGGGTATCCGGTTTTGCCCAACTGAACAGAGAATTGAGAGTTGAAACGAGGGCAACTTTCAGATGCCGGAAAAGCAGGAAAACCTAGTAGATTAACCTCAGCAAACATTGTATCACTTACATTAAAAGTACAGAAAGCAGGAACTATGTACTGGGTGTAACTAAGTATCCTTATAAAACATAAATGTTTCACTTTTACGGAAAATACGTTTACGCTGCTATAAAGTGTCGTTTTTGAACGGTAACTAACATCACACTGCTTAACATCGACGATTGGTCCTATTTCATGTGTCAGGTTACAGGTGGCAGCACTTACTGGAGAAGAAATAGGATACCAGGTTTTACCCGACTACTCGGTTTTAACCCTTTCCTTGTATTGAAAATAAGGATAATTTACATAAAACAAAATCTGGGTCACAGGAAAATTTCCTGTGTTTTAAAGTATTGTAACTTGGGTTTACTTTGTCCTAGGAGAGGGCTAGGACCTAAATATAAAAAAATGTTTGAAATCAGTTCTAGGTATTCTGTATTACTAGTTAGTGTTTTTACCTCTAGAATGTTGATGAATAACGTCAATACTCTTAATACAGTAGATACAAAATTGATTTAAAACACCTTTTTTGTTTTGAGTCCAGATAGCATCACAGGGACCAAGTAATCCTCATTTATGGTATATTATTTTAAAATATTACTATTGAGGTGTTGTGTACTGTTAGGGGGAGGGCTATAAAATGTGGATACATATTAAATATCAGATTCATTATAACATTATAGACATATCCTAGTGACCTGTTAGGCTTATCGTCGCGTCATGTTTTGATCAAGCGACCGCTAATTCAATTTAAGACCCGGACGAAGGAGCTAGATAATTACTTCACCTAGTTATTCACCTAGTTATTCACACAAGAATAAGACCTATTCTTATGACTGTTTAACCCTTTAAGCGGCAAAGCAATTCTATTCGTAAAATGCTGAAATGATTGAATGACACCAGAATTTACAAACAAATTTATTTACAAATTCGTAAAAAGCTTTTCTTCACATACTTAATAAAAGGAAAAATTTCATTCCAAAATTCTCATGTCAATGCGCCATTTAGGGATGGTCCAAAAATGTAACATCGCCCTTCAAGAGGTTAAATGATTCAAGCTTGAGATATAAATAGATGTTTATAGAGAAGAATGGAAGACCAAATGACATGGTTTTATATAAAGATGAGGATCTACCACCATATAAGTGTTTTAAAATATTATAAAATAATTCACTTCATTTATTAGTTAGTTATTAGTTCTTGGACTTCATTTAATACATGTAACCATATTATTAAAACTGTTTAGATTTTTTTGTATCTGTTTGGTATTTTTTCTTTACCATTTATCTTAAGTTAATATGTTTTTGTTTAAAATTTAAAGTTTGAACACTGACTGGCTTAAAAATTGCAAAGTTTAATAGTTGATGTATTTTCATTTTATTCTTAAGGAAAACGCTGTTAATTAACCATTTATCTACTGACGGTACTTATAGTAAAGCGAGGAGAGTTCGCGCGGTAGGAGAGATTGCGCACAAAGAGATTCGACGGGAAGGCGTAGAGTGCGCGCCCAGCGACTCCAGGTAGTTGTACAGCAGCATTAGTGCAGTGTCTACATGAATGTGCATATTGATTGTTCCAAGCGTCTTGGATAAAGCAGTGCTATTTTGGTATTTTTTCCAAAGTAAGTGCTTGAATTTTCATAACTGTTCGTCAGAATTTTTATAGAGCGTCAATAATACAAAATATTTTGAACTTAAACAATTTCGTATAAACTACTGACCTGGACTAAGTATGCGAACACCAGGAATTCATTTTAGAAGTGGCCGTATTTAAATAAAAGACCGCGCAATCTCTCCTACCAAAATAGGAGAGTTTGCGCATCTGCTACTTAGGAGGGATTGCGCATTTCCCCACTAAGTTTAAGTGCTAGGAGAGATAACACAGCTTATTGATAAATTTGTATGAATTGCAAATTACGCGTAAAACATATGAATGAATCAATTTTGAAATAATTTCGGAAAAACACATAATTATAAAAACTAAATTTGGCAATAAATTAATTTGCAGAAAAAAAAAAATACTTTTGCAGATAAAAATTTTATTAATAAATTAATAATACAGTTGTTATTAAATAAATTTTATGTAATTATTTTTGTTAATAAATTAATAATATATTTGTTAATAATTTAATTAAATATATATATATATTTATTTATTTATTTAATTTATGAGCAATTAATTTGCTAATAAATTAACTTTGTTAACTAAAATAAATTTTCTAATACAATGTTTTGGAAAAGCTTTTACCCATTCCAAATAGTGTAATGTCATCGAAATCAAAAGGAAACAGAGTGCAACTAATGTTACTGATCCACAAAATATATATGACAAAAGATTTAAGAAGGATGCCGCTACAAAAAAAAAAAAAAAAAAAAGCTGAAGATAAGGTGTTTTTACAAAAAGTGGGATAAAAAAACTCAAGGGAAAAAAAACGAAGGTCAATGAGGATGAGTGCACTGAGTATCAGGAACTGTACCAGGAGACAATTTCGACAGCTGACTGGATTCAATGTATTGCTTGTTGCAGGTTATTGCACGAAAGATGCACGTTTTACAATAATAAGTGCATAGATTGTGGACGACGGCAACTTCGGTTAGCAAACAAAATACAATGAAACTGTGGAAATCAAAATGAAGTAATTTTCAAGTTAAACATGTTATCTACTAGGTGAATGTTTTTTTGTAATCTTAATAAGGCTTGCTTTTTCAGATATTTTAATCTTTTTAAATTAAAATTTTTAACTGTTGTTAAAATTATTTCTTTTATTTATTATTTAAACATTTGGTTGAAATATTCATTCCTAATACAAAAATATTTACTCACAAAATGTCAATTAATTGTAATTATTATTGTTAACAATTTAATAGTAGTTATTATTAATAACAATCTCTTCTACCTATGTGCGCAATCTCTCCTACCCATGTGCGCGTTCTCTCCTACCCTGTAAGGAGAGATTGCGCAAAATAGTTTTCTTGGTTTTATTACTGCTGTTCTATTAATTTACAGTATAACAACAAAATAACAATGGAAATGCATAAAAAACAAATGAAGTCAAAATTATTCAGGCATAGTTTAGGAAAATATTAATATTTAGATTTTTTATTATTATTCTTTTGAAAGGTGCGCAGACTCTCCTCGCTTGACTATATAAGTACCATTAAAATAACTTTTTATACAATTAATTTAATTCATCGATTAGTTGTGATACAGTTTAGAATGTATTATAGATACATTACTTTATCTTGTCCCAAAAGCATTATGGGTTACACAAAACAAAACTATATTTAAAAGGATGATTTATTTTGGCTTTGCATCTTTTCAGCTTTCTTGACGGTGGAGGGGAGGGGGGGGGGATTTTTCAATTCGGAATTATTTCTATATTTCTATTGTAAGAATATTATATTTGTATATTTCCCAATTCTACAAAATACTAAGAAAAATATTTAAAATAAAAGATTAGAGTGGGGTTATAAATATTGCACAAAATCCCTATAAATTCAAATTTAATGAATCCTTCTAAATCCTTCAAACCTTCCATAATCCTAATAAAATTTATTAAATGATTATGTAAATCTTCTAATGTAGTTTAAACAATTCACGAAAAACGGTTTAGAAGATAAAATTTTCATGAATTCATAATTCAGTACATAAAGGGTTAAAGATCTCTTTAGTCGTAAAACCAATAATTATGCTGTCTTTTCTATTTTTTTATTTCTATTTTTAATTATCGCACAGCTGCACACTTCTCTGTTTTTTGAGACCGCTATTTTCAAATATTTACTTTTATCTGACATTATCAGATAATTTCCGTCATTAAAAAAAGATTTTTTTCTATCTGGAAAAAGCGATGCTCAGAAAGCGGGAGGGAGGCAGCAATCCAATAATATTTCCTGCCGAAATATACATTGATACAGATAAAAAGACTATTTTAGAAAATTGCAGGCAAATTTAGAAATTAGGAAAGGATGGGTAAAACCATACGGTCAAAAGAAATCGCATATCTCAATTTTGATTCAATTTCAGCAGCCCTATAGCGGGTAATGGTGGATTATTTTGCTCTAGGCGAGGAAAAAAAGCGGGTACTTTGCTCTAAATCTGAAAAAAATCTGCCATTACAGTATATATCAGTTTCCAATTGTATTGTTTTTGTGCTGAAAAAGTATTGTTTTTTGTTTTGATGATTTGCTAGTTTTCAAAATGATTAAATATGAACATATTTAAAGTTACTTAAATTTTTTATATTATTGCGTGTAGCATTTAATAAGAAAAGACGCTTTCAGTGTGACGTCAGTCATGACGTTTTGGTCGGAAACTGACTCCAAACAAACGGTTGCTATGCGTCATTTCTTTTTAAATGTAAATCGTAGAAAAAGTTACTACTACATGCCACGTATTAAAACACTTAGATCTGAGATATAGATATAAAATGTAGCTATATTATACAAATAAAATGGAAAATACAGCATAGCAACCATTTGTTTGGAGTCAGTTTTCAACCAAAACGTCATGACTGACGTCACGACTGAAATCGTCTATTGCTAGCATTTTTAGGACTCTTTTCGATCCTCATTCTCTTGATGTAAGACTGTATATATCTTACGTGTGGTAGAACCAAATATTGGAAAAAAAGTGCTTAGAGAGCCAGTAAACAATTCTTAAAGTAAAGGCAGTCAAAACTTCATGGACAAGAGTGATGATTTTGCTAAAGCTGATAAAGAGATTAAAATTTTTTTCGAATTGTAATAATGGTAATTATCTTTTTGTCTTTAAATATTAAATCATTAGACTTATAATGGACATACTTTTAGTTAAATTCCCTAGTTGAAGTTGCAAAATAAACTCTTTTGTTGTTTTTCAAAAGAAAGTCTAAATCCTTTCATTTCTTGTTAAAATTAATATAACCATGCGGTCTTAGCCCGTTGTCGGGATAAGATCGGATGGTTTGACTTTTTCTACAAAATCACATATTAATAAACATGTATACCTAAATAATGGTCTTCGAGATCTCGAAGCAACTAATAATAAAATTCGATTTTTAAAATTTTCCCCTACATATAAGCATGTACCGTGAATGTGTCATTAATTATCTCGTCGCGATAATTGCTGTGATTGAGACCATGTCGTCTGGAAACAGTTCGTCATCTTCTGGCGTAGTTTCTTGGGTATCTGATGGAGCCCGAAGAAGCCTCCACCGATCTCACAGCAAGCAACTAATAACAAGTTGTTTGATTTTACCCTATTTTTCTTTACATATCAGCATGTACCGTGAATGTGTCGTTAATTACCTCATTGGGATCAATGCCGTGATTGAGGGACCATGTTGTCTGGAAGTAGTCCGTCATCCTCTGGCGTAGTTGCTTGGGGATCTGATGGAGCCTGAAGAAGTCCTTCAGATCTCGAAGCTTGGTGTGGTACTGCGAACGCCGAGAGTACATCCGCTGGATGATGGCCGTCACGTTCCCGAATACCACCGCATGCATCAAAGCTGGTAACAGAAAAACAAATAATATATATTTGAATATCAAAGCTGTACCAGGAAACTAATTCGAAGCATAAAGTGTTAGTTTGGAAAGATTTCTTAAACCTACTTATCTTTTCTCATCAGTAAAAGTTCAACGCGCACATTTGTATAATTTCATAATAATAATAAAAATAGTAAAATTTTATTAATAAAATTTTATTCAACAATAATAAAATTTTATAACAATAAATAAGTAAAAAAGCTTTATTAGATTCTTCAATAAATGCGGCCTCAGACTGTAAGTCTCCTGTAACGATTCATTTTTTCACCTATACCTTATGTTTTAGTTTTCATCAAGCATTCCCGGAAAACTCGCTTAGAAAATTTTTTACTATTAGCTTTTGTAATTTTGTGATTATTAGATATAGATACGGTTTACGGTTTTAATCTCATTTTCTTAATAATTTCACAAACTAGTAAATATCTGATGTTAGAAAACTAATATAACTTTGAATGAAATCTTTTAAATTATATTAATTTTGAAACTTTTGTGTTTGTTGGTAATTTTTTATAGCGGCAATGCACTAACCTGTTTGCTACCAGTTTTGAGAAAATGAAGTGCTCCTCAAGGCGTAGCTACTCTGGTTGTGGTCTGATTCGTCTGTCTGTCTGTCAGTATATAACAGCGCAAAAACTATCCAACCGAATGGTTTGAAATTTAATATATACATAATCGTTGCAGAATTTTGTCGACTTAATTAAAATTTTATGAAAATCGAATCAAAAGTTCATTTCAGGGGCACTCAGAAGTATTCCGTTACATATGGGGAAAAATAATTTGCAGTGTATTTTAATAGTGTTACACAATTTTAAACGTAATGAAATTTTTATACATTATTAATTTGCCCAAGAATGTGTTTACTACGGAATATGTTATATGTAGCACTTACTGTACGTGTACAGGATAACTCAAAAATATTCCGTTACATTATGGTCTGTGAAAAAAAAAATCGTTTGCGGCTTATTTTAATGATGTTGAACTATTTAAAAGAGTTTGGATAATTTACTGACGTTTATTACAACATGCTTGCAATAGAAGATGAGGCACATCACATTTGTCGGTCATTTACAGGAACACATAAAATGTTTCGGATACAATACTGTATCCAAACATCCAAAGTATTGTCTAGTAGGGATGATTGCTGAAAGTGCGTTTCCAGTTATGGTATGAATTTTAAGTTTAGCTAAATTCCAGCTCACTATGTGGTGTGTATAAATTCTATAGACCATATGCAGGGCTACACAAAAGAATTCGTAAGTATTACTGAGAATGAGCGTGAATTACTTAAATGTGTTTTATATATATATCCTTTTTAAGTGAGTCCTTACTTATATAACTATATGTACGTAGAACCTATAGCTGTCGTCTGGTCCATCCGTCTGTCCGCATATAAAAGCGGAAAAACTACCGTACTGAATGGTATGAAGTTTAATATAGAAAATTGTTGCAGAATTTTGTCGAGTCATTTCAAATTTTAAGAAAATTGAATCAAAACTTAAAAAGATAATAATAAAAGTTTTCTTCATTCTATTAAATCCTATCATACGTAATTAATTCAATGATATCTCATGGTAGGTAATGATACTAGGTTACCATCGTGATTACGTCCAATTTAAGATGTAGTCATATTATTTCCGCATTACTGAATTTAATATATATAGTTGTAATAAATTTTTTATTCATGCATTTTTGCATAAGAATGCAACAGCTATTGCACCAAAACCAGAATATTTATAAAACTAGTTATAGTACGAACGCATCGCTTTTGCCACGTTTGACGTACAATTTCCGACTTGTTTATAGCGGCAATGCACTAAGCCACTTGCTACTAGTGCTGCGTAAATGAATTGCTCCTTAGGGCGCAGCGCTCCACCAGCGGCCGAGAGGTTCTGCTCTTGAAGCTGGTAGACGGGAGGTGCTGGGTTCGAACCTAATCGCGGCCGTCGGCCTAATCGTTCGGAGTTTTCGTGGATTTCTTCGAAGCTTGGATTTCCAAGCGTAAATACGGGTTAGGTTCCCTTAGAAAGACCCTCACGGAGGGCACCCACCTCTTAGGGCCTATATCCCTCGTGTTGATAATTGGCCGTCATAAACACAACCAACCAACCTTAGGGCGCAGCTGTTCTGGGAGGGGTGTTGTGTTCTATGCCGAGCATTTTTAAATATTAAGAGCAATGCGTGAAAAAAATCATGTAAAATCGGTTGCATTTGAAATATTCAATCTTTAATTTTGGCATTTCATACCTTATATTGCTTTTTATAGGTGACAAAAAAGCTAAATGCAATTCAGATAACGACCTTCGTCTCAGCCCTTTGCAAAGAAGCAATGCTGGGTACGGGTGGAGTAGCAAAAAAAAAAAAAAAAAAAAAAAAAACCGTAGATTTTGAGGGACGCGAATAAATCCGGTAATTTGGGGCATAAACTCGTAATTTTGGAGTATATTTTAAATTTTGAACGAGTTTTGAAAATAAACAAAAGCAGCCATTTTTCAGTTTGAAATTTGAGGCATTGTTCTAAAAATTTTAAGATGTATTTTTCTTTATGAATTCACAAAACTTACGATTTTACACTCTAAGTTTTTATAATTTATTAAAACTCACTAGTTTTAGAGTAATGGTGGCTGTGAATTGGTGAGGATTTGAATGTTTCTTTTAAAATAATTTTTTTAATTTCTGTCAGCTGACATATCTGTTATTAAGGCATACGAACATAAAAACACCATCAAAACCTTAAAGAAAGATGAAGATCAAAGAGCAGTCGTAAAAAGTTAGAACTTTGATTTTCTGGTCATAATGGAAAAAAAAAATGGCTATAATTTTTTTTTTTTTAAATAACTCGGTGAAAGCGAAAACTCGCTTAAGCGAGACTCGGATAATCGGGACTCTACTGTATATTTCATTTTAAAATGATCTTAAGAATATTTTTGTTGGAATTCAGACGGGGGGGGGGGCGGGGGTGAGGGGTCATGACCCCCATGACCTCCCCCTTGGAAACGCCATTGTGTTGACCTACCTCCAATAAGCATTGTTAGTATGGAAAAGATCTTCTCGGCGTTTGTGTTGGCAGATACATTCCCAAATCCTACGCTTGTGAGGCTGGTGGTAGTGAAGTACAGGGCAGTGATGTAGGCGGTTGTAATGTCTGTCTCGTTTACGTTCATATAACCCAATTTTATGGCTAGCTGATGCAGCCAACCTGGAAAGAAAACAATTATTGATCAGTTACAGAAATATTTTGTCATGGAGTTAAAACGGGAAATACAGATAGCAGAATAATTTACGAGAGTACTTAACCCCTGGGGGACGACGAACCGGTATACGTGCCGAGTAATGTGCTCAGAATTATAAATTTTGCCTTATTTAATCCGAGCATTTTCCCGATTTAAGTAGACAAAAATTTTTGTTTTGTAAAAACCGGTGATAAAAGATTAAAACTTCTGTAAAAGACGCTCGTCCCGAAGGGGTTAATCAAGTATCCAATCCATTGGATTTATAGCCGAATATAACCATTTAGCACAGCACGAGAATCCCTTATTTTATCTTTACAGTTATGACCATATTTACAAAATCTGGCAAATTAATAGGTGTAATTACAAATTAACTGTCTCAGAATTTTGACACAAAATAAAAATATAATGCATTCAAATGAAAGAAAATGAGAACAGTCTGTCTATAATAATCAGTTATAACAGTATATTCATAAACATTTGACAATTTAATTCATAACAAGTTATGTGAATTTAAAAAAATAGTCAAATTTACTGTCATAGTATTTGTAATAGCTGTTATAAAATTTAAAAAAAAAAAATATCATAACAGTAAAAGTAGCACCAGCATTTGACATTACAGGAAGAAACACACACACACAGAAATCTGTAACAAACGGAAAAACACCGAATGAAGCAAAGATAAGAGCGTATTTAAAAAAATATATAATAGTTTGCGTATATCTATCTACTCAAAATGTACTCTTATTTTTTATATTAATTTTTTAAAAATATATATACAAATATAACTGATATGTAGAAGCAAAGAAAAAAAGATTTGGAATTTCTATGCAACTTTATATAAAGGCCAGCTTGCTGGAACAGCATGCAAAATAATAAACAACGCCTCCCCCCCAAAAAAACAAAAATAAATAAATGAAAAATAACAGAAAGCAGAAAAGAATGCCTGAAAAAGTTAAGAATTTGTACCTATTAAAACTTACTGAGTGATTTGATGTATTAATTACAGGGTGATTACATTTCAGTTTCTTCTTTTGAATGTAAGTACTACTATTTCTGAATAGTAGCACGTTTTTTAAACCTCGAAATTCTTGATTAAATAAGCTAAATAATCTATCAGAAAATAGTGGTTCCCGGTTTTTCCGCTGTTGTGACCACCCTGTAATTATATAAAGTACTTTTTGTGTTTTTCTTTAAAAAAATTCTAAAAAAGTAACTGATAGCAATTAAAATTATAATGTCGAATGTGATCTGAAAGTAAACCTGTTTAATCAATCATCTTCAATTATTAACACCCCTGAGTTTGCCTTAGAAACATAACAGAACTTCTTCACGCATCTATTTTTACAGAAGCTTTAGGCTATACAAACAAATAATCACACGGGACTGAAGTTTTTGCAAAGTGAAGTTCAGACATATTCTTAAAAACAATTACTTTAAATTATTTCTGAAATTCAGGAATTTTTTTTTTCATAACTTTCGTGCTTTTTACATGCGTTCGTAGTTATATAAATACGTAGCACCTTACAGTCATCGTTCTGTCCGTCCGCATATAACAGTGCAAAAACTACCCAACCGAATAGTTTGAAATTTAAAATATATAATTGTTGCATAATTTTGTCGAGTCTTTTCAAATTTTATGAAAATCGGATGTATAGCTTAATTACAGAGACAGTCAAAAGTTTTCCGTTGCATTACGGTCAATGGGAAACAAATATTTCAAGTGCATTTTAATGATGTTACAGCTTTTGGAAAAGAATGAAATTGATATGCACTTATGAAGTGCACTAAAATATAAATTCTGTACAACATGCAGCGCAAAAATTATTTATAAAACTAGTTATAGTACGAATGCACCTCATTTGCCACGTTTGACGTGCAATTTTCAACTTGTTTTAAAAGCCAAAACTAGTGTTTATTTGTATTCGAGAAACATTAACGTCACCTTATCTGTAAAGCAGGTATAAGAGGTGCCCAATTCAAAAGTGGATAGTTAATGTAGCGAAGTTATCAAAGTTGCCGAATTGGTTTTTCATTTGATTTTTGCTTTCTGCAGAGTTAAGGTTGTTCTCAACTGCTTTCGTGAACTAGCGCAAAACGTTTTTACACATTCACTAACTCATTTATAAATGTAAAGGTACAAAATTGGCAAAGCTGACTAGGAAAGCGATTCGGAATCGAACTGTTTTTTCCATTTTTTTATCAATAGATTACGTATCGAGTTATAAGCGAAATGGGTCACGTGACCAAGGCGTTTTTCTCCCTTCCTGACTCTTTTTCTAACCTCGTCTAGAAATTCTGTTCAAAACGACAAGTTTGGCAGCATTTTCTAAAAGATCTATTGCGTTTACAATAAAACGGAAAGAACAGCTCGATTACACAGTATCTGGGTAGCAACACCTGCTAGTTTTATGCGTTTCCGAACAAAAATCAATTTAAACTTATGTCAGAAAGTTGCCCCTTTGGATTTGAGAACAGCCTTAATGGTGCATTAGACAAAGTTGCGTCGTTTGGAAAGAAGTTGTGTGAGTGTATCCAAAGGCTAAAACATAGGGTGAACAGGATGGAAGCCTCCATAATCGACCAGCGGGACATAGTTCGCTTTTGGGTGGTTGAAAGGCAACAAACGCAGGCATTTTTCGCCGAATGAAGCATGCTTATGATGAACGCTATTTTGGACGTACAGCTGTGAACAACTGGTGTAGGAGTTTCAGACAAAGCAGACACACAGTCAAGGATACACCGAAACCAGGCAATGTCCACGCTACCATCAGTCGCCGCTGTCGATACGATGATTAGAAATGACAGACGAGGGACGAAACGTGAAAATTTGGAACAAACAAAGTTGAGTAAAGAGACAGTGCACACAATTACTTCGAACGATGAAGTGAAAGATAGGGTACGAACATTCTTCAGAGATAAGCCCCACTATACCCAGAGATACTTTTTGACTCAATCACAATTTGACAAAGAAAGGTTGTTTGAGTGACATATGTCGACCGAGTATAACTCACTTTTTTCCATTCGTAAAGTATTGGCAATTTAAGCCAGAGATTCTGGGTTCGAATCCCGACCTGGACACTTTTGGACTCAATTGGTAAAATTAGAACTTCTAATATCGGTGTTTCATTCGGTAGTTACAGTTAGCTGCCAAGATTTACGGTTTTGTTTTTTCAATGAAAAAAAGTTTGAACAAGAGAGTTTAAAGTGAAATAATATATATACAGGGTGCGTTATAAGTTCGTGCAATAAAAGAAGTAATGCTCGGAAAAAATTTCGGTTTGCGCAAATATGATCAGAGGCCCATTGGATTGTTTTTTTCCATGTATAAAAAAATATCTCAAAAGTAACCGAAAGAGGGCGCTCTAACGTCATGCTGAGAAGTTTTATGCAAATCAGGCAAATGCAAACAGACAATGAAAACAATTACAGTAACATGACACTGTGCATTCATTTTAAAGTAAAAATGTTCACCATGACAACCACCACCAGGTATTAAGCAAGTGAGCCGCGTCAATTCGCCTATTGCAGCTGAGTGTAGCATGTCGGCATCGATGCCCCCAACTGTTCGTAGAATGGCATCTTTCAGTTCCACCAAAGTGGGTGGGGAGCCCCCGTGCACACGAGACTTTAAGTATCCCTAAAACCAAGTATGCACTGGGGTCAAGTCTGAAGATTGTGAGAATCACTCAAACTCGCCACCTCGAATTATCACTCTGTCTTTAGTGAACGCGTCCATCAGGAACGTCTTAAATTCACGTGCAAAATGGGCGGGGCACTATCCAGCATGAAGGCGACGACAGGTAACGCATGTCTTTCCTGCAACGCAGGCACAAACGTAGTCATGCAAAAGCGTAACATACCGTTTTGCAGTGACTGTAAAGGTTTTCCAGCCGGATTTAGGACAAGGCTCTTCAAAAAAGAAAGAGCCCAGAATAATAGACGTGGAGAAACCACACCAAACAGTCTCATGAGGAGAGTGCAGTGGTGCCCTCTTTCGGTTACTTTTGGAACAATTTGTTTTATACACGGAAAAAATTCAGTGTCCCTCTGATCACATTTGCGCAAACTGAAAAATTTTCCGAGCATTTCTTCTTTTATTATGCATTTTTTAAATTTGCACGAATTTATGTCGCACCTTATATATGTATATCAGGTAGAAACATGCCACATTTATTAAATGAATTTTCTGGTTCAAAATATGTTTACTTGATTTTAAAAAAGTTTGCAAGCTATCTGCATTTACATTATAAAACACTTAATACACAGCATTGCCCAAAATATAGTCTTTCTCAGAATGTAAATATATGTAGAGGCGGGTCAGATAGCACTTTCGAGTAATATCTATTACATTAGAAATCTTTTCACTACGTAAATTTATTTTAAAGATTTAATTTATATTTAAATAGTGTATTTTTATTTCTGTCTTACCAACGTCCCAATTCGTAGGGTTGGCTTCTATTTCTTCTAAAGCAATGACGTACCACACGCAAGCCATCCAGTGAGCCACGAGAGAAAACATGAGCATGAGGAGGGTGAGGATGATGGCACTGTACTGCGAATAGCGGTCCATTTTCTGGAGCAGCCTCGCTAATCGAAGGAGTCGCGTAAGCTTCAGGAGGTGCATTAGAGTGTTCTGGGAAGAAAAAAGGAATAAGATTATGATTGGCAGCAGATTTGCACTAATCATAATTGTAATCAAAGGCCATCGATTATAAATATTTTATAATCTCATTGTAATTGTGATTATGAAGTTTGGATTTTGAAAAAATGAAAGTTAAATCATAATCAAGTATTTTTTTTCGGATTATAATCATAAGCAAATAGCAGTCCTATCGTGTTGTAAATCCACTATATTGGTAAGCTATATAATTGTAATTTCTGTCCAGAACAAGATTACAATATATAGGAATATATAAGTTCCTTAAAGAATGCCCAGTTTCGATGGTATATTATAACAGTTTAGTTTAGACTATTTACCACAAAACACACATCAAATAGAAAGTAAAGGAATCTAGTTTTTCTTACTAATGTTCAATATGTGCATCTCTAGTTAAACGCACGCATCTAACGTAAAGGCCAATTCTTCCCCACATTTCGGTTAACAAGTCCGGAGTAATGGGAGCAATAGCTTCAGTTCTGTGTCTCAACACTGACAGAAAAGGAACGTAGACATGATCTTTTATAGAGCGCCAAATGAAAAAAATTGCATGGTTCCAACGGCTTTTAAATTTTTAGCCCAGCAATGACGCTTTATGCTCAGGAGTCGCCATTTTGCGTATGTGGCACTGCAAGCGATTAAATAACAAAGCAGTACTCACGTATGCGCTTATCTAAAACTGTTTGAGTTAATTTTTATTTGTGACCGTGAGCGAACACTCTACAACGCTTAAAGTTGATACTACTAAAATTTATAACTGGAACATTCTTTTACTCTGTATTTTGAAACCTCTGTAACACTTACTGTTTAGAAATATTCTGCTCTTGTTAAATATTCTAACAAACTGTTTTTAGATTACAAATTAGCTAGCTGGGTTTGAAAATGATAGAGAAAGAGGGATAGATGCATTCATAACATGCAAGTGACGGTATCTGAGCATTTAAAATGTAACCATAGTTAACTTATCCGGTAATAGTAAAACAAGAGAAAAAATATTCGTAATATATGTGTAACCATATTTTAGAATCTGAAAATTGATAATTAGGAAAGTCTATAAGATCTAATTATAAACTGAGACATAATTATAATCTCTTTCAGAAATCTTAAAGAAAGCGTAACCGTAATTGTCTTAAGTCTTGTGTAACGACTCCAAATCTTATGTTACATTTTACAAGCAGAATGGAAAAGACCGCAGAATCTATTGTACACAGCCCCACTTCTAATCTTTTTAATGTACTAAAAACGGCATTACGTTCAAAAGTACAGGGTGAACCTAAAGTCTTGCCCTGATTATAATATTTCATTACAGTTTAACCCTTTGTATAATAATGTAACCTGTTGTATCATTGGATAGGTCAGTTTTAGTAGTTTTAAATAGTTTTTAAACGAAACATTTACGGATCGGTGGATTGGAAGGGATGGAACAACACCCAGAACTCCGCGCTCTCCAGGTATGAATCCTCTGGATTTTTTTGTTTTGGTGCTATATCTAGGACAGAGTCTTTGCCACACCAATTGCTGACGTCGAAGAACTGAAGACTAGAATACAAGCTGCTGTGTGTACTGTATCAGAAGACATATTAAAGAACTCTTGGAGGGAACTAGAATACCGCTTAGACATTCTCTGAGCTACCAAGGGGGCACATGTTAAAATTTACTGAGGTACGTGGCATTATAAAAAAAATTATAACAGTACTTACAATGTATCCAAACAAACCTATGTATAATTATAATAGTTTGAGCACAATAAATATTTATAATCAGGCAAGACTTTTGGTTTACCCTATATTATAAGCGATTATCAATATAAATATCAATTTTAAGTTGTACTAATTAAATTTGAGTATCTTACCCTGCTGTAAAGGTTTGCAGCGTAAAGGAGATCAAAGGGTAAGGCAGCAAGCAGGTCAACAATGAACCAACCTCGGACGTAGTTGATGGCGATGGACTTAGGATTAGCCACCACCTCACCTTTTTTGTTTACAAATGTAGTCCGAAAATTTAGGATGATATCTGTAAAATAGATTATGAATTAATAAAGAATATTTAAAAAATAAGTAACTTACCTTCTGTGGCTGTTTCGCTGAAATAACAAATACTTCTGCATAAATTTGCGATTAAATATTCGAAACAAATTCTACTACAAACAAATCATATATTTTTATAGATTTATTTTTGAGAATAAAAATGGTGTAATAGTGTTTAGCTTTCTTTTCTGGCATCAAAATAAAGTTTTTACGTTAGTATTACTTACTAATTTATAAAACTATTGACATTTAGACTCACTGTGAAAATATGCAGTGTGTTCCAAAATTCGACCGACAAATTCAAAGGGGCTATAGTAGGCATCAAGAGGATGAAAAATGACCATAGAACATTGGGTCGCAAACCACGTATTTAGTCAAAATTGCAAGGTGTTTCATCTTAACTCGATTTGAGTTGACGGTAATAAATTTCAGTAAACTGAAGTATGTTATAATAAAACATTTAAGAGATATTCTCACCTTTGTTGTAAATGCAATAACACCAAACAAAAGTGGTTGAAGTTTGCATTATACGCATCAGCAGTATTCACTTGACGCCCCACATTTTGTACTGTGATTACAAGTTAATACGGTATCATCGATTGTTTGAGCAACATGTTTTTCCAGATATTTTCGTGATATTATAACATTTCACAAAAAACAAGGTACATATCGTTGCATTTTAATTGCAATGTTTTTATTTTTCTAAAATTTATTACCGTCAACCCGAGTTAAATTAGGATGAAGCACCCTGTATTTGTGACTCAATAAGTGGTTTGCGACCCCATGTTCTATGGCAATTTTTCATCCTCTTGATGATGATCTATCACCCCTCTGAATTTGTCTGTCGAATTTTGGAACACCTTGTATAGAGATGTTGGAAGAATAATTCTTCGCTACGTGTTGTGTACCCATTTTCCTACCACAGTGTAATATTTTGTCTATCCTCTCCTAACTAACTCATTATTAATATTTTCTGTCCTTTCCTGACTTTTAATTATCACATCATGTTCATGAGCCGGAGACATAAATACAATATAAAAACTAGTATGTTGTAGCCATCACAAAACTTTCTTCTATATAAATCACGTCAATTAAATCATTTAAATAATACAAGGAATAACAGCGATTTAGCACCAATTCATATCAAAGTATATCTGAATCTGAAGTTTAATGAAAATTCGTGCATTAGTTATTGAGATAGAGCTATAGTGGAAATTCTGAAAAATGCAGCATAGCAGCGCCACGTGTTGAGCGATTTACACCAAAATGTATAAACATCAATTTCTGTCAAGGACTAACGGAATCTGAAGTTTGATGAAAATCCGTGCATTAGTTCTGGAGATTCAGTTATTGTGGAAATCGTGAAAAATGCTGTATAGCAGCGCCACCTGTTGAGCGATTTACACCAAAAACTAATCAGAACCAATTTATATCAGGGACTAACTGAATATTAATTTTTATTAAATTCCGTTCATTAGTTCTTGAGATAGAGCGTCCACAATATTTGTGTCACGCACAGACAGGCAGACTCACAAACAGACATTTTGTAAAAACATGTTTTTCGGGTTCTCTGACCCCTAAAACGTGTAAATCCGTCGAAAACCGGAATTCGAAATCCAATTCTTTCTTCTTGTAAAGATAGAAGAAAGTAATAAATATAATAAAGCTAGATTTCAATATAAAGTTAGGGTAAAGTAACACCAACAAGTTGTCTTTTACCTACAAATTTGTTTCTTTATAGGGGATTATAACAAATGATAAATAGAAGTAAAGTTATAAAACCCACAGCTTGATTAAACATATTAAGAAGATGATACGTATCTTATGGCAAATAATTATATAAGTAACGAAAAACAGTTTTTGTACGCTTTTCCATCAAAGCAGTTCTTTTTTCTGGAGATAATAAAATACATTTTCTGTCATAAAAAAAGTATACAGAATATTATATTAAGTATAATAAATGATCTCAATATCTTTCAGCTGTTTGATTTCAATTTCATTTTTATTTTTATTATACAAGACATGATAACAACAAACATAACAACAACATGATGCAACAAACTAAATGATTAGGAAGTACATGCACAGGGTGTGGGAGAAAAAACTCTCCAATTTACTGCTAGCTAGGTTCCGGCATTAATCGTGTCAGGGGAAAGGGGTTGCGGTTTTAAGTAACATGGCGTTCCTCGCTGCGTGCAGTGATGAGTATAGTGAGTTTGTGATAGAAGTATATTTAAACTAGTTGGATGTGCCAATCCCAAAACTTTCTTCTATCTTATACATCTTAATATTTCAAAACCTAGTTTCACATGTTAATACTTCAATATTATTAGTTCAATACTATACCAACTTTGATTATCATCTTAAATTTCTGCTCAAGTCAATTAAACGGACTAAAAACGAATTAATCTATATCATGATATTTGTTAAAATTATTAATTTTTCCTTATTCTGTCGTTATCAGCTGTTTGCGAATAGCCGGCATAGCAGGAAGCGAGTTCCCGCCGCTGCATGAGCCTCCGATGCACAATAGAACTACGAAAAATCAAGAAAAGTATACAAAAATCGCTAGCACGGAGCCCCTTTACCGCGCAATATTTCCAAGTTCAAGGAGAACCTGTTGGCCAAAGCCAAAAACAAGCACAAACATTTTGGTTCAATTGTATGCATAATTTTATACGCTGTTCGATGGTACAATAATGAAAATGGCACAGAGATCGGAATTATAGCGCCCCCTTCTTTCGGAATTTATTCAAGTTCAGGGAGGACTTGTTTGCCATAGCCAGAAACATGCACAATAAATTTGGTTCAATTATATGGATAACTTCATACACTTTTCGATGGCACAATAATGAAAATGGTACAGACATCGCAATTATAGGGCCCCCTTCCGGCAGAATTTTTCCATTCAGGGAGGACCTTCGTGACATGACCAAAAATAAACACATAAAATTTGGTTCAATTCTATACATAACTTCATACACTTTTCGGCGGTACAATATTCGAAATGGTACAAAAATTGTACAAAAATCGCTATTACAGCGCCCTCTACGAGCGATTTTTTTACAAATTAAGGGAGGACCTCCTTGCCATAGCCTAGAACTTAAATTTTTTTTTTTTGGTTCAATTCTATGCATAACTTCATACACATTTCGATGGTGCAATATTCAAAATCGCACAAAAATCGCTATTACAGCACCCCCTAACGGCGAATTTTTTGCAAATTCATGGAGGACCTGCTTGCCATATCCAAAAACTTAAAATAAAAATTTGGTTTAATTCTATGCATAACTTCATACACTTTTGGACGGTACAATATTCAAAATCGCACAAAAATCGCTATTACAGCACCCCCTACCGGCGAATTTTTTCTAAATTCAGGGAGGACCTGCTTGCCATAGCCAAAAACTTAAAATAAAAATTTGGTTTAATTCTATGCATAACTTGATACAGTTTTGGACGGTACAATATTCAAAATCGCACAAAAATCGCTATTACAGCGCCCCCTACCGGCGAATTTTTTCCAAATTTAGGGAGGACCTGCTTGCCATAGCCAAAAACTTAAAATAAAAATTTGGTTCAATTCTATGCATAACTTCATACACTTTTCGATGGTACAATATTCAAAATCGCACAAAAAACGCATTTACAGCGCCCCCTACCGGCGAAGTTTTTCCAAATTCAGGGAGGACCTGCTTGTCATATCCAAAAACTTAAACTAAAAATTTGGTTAAATTCTATGCATAACTCCATACACTTTTGGATGGTACAATATTCAAAATCGCACAAAAATTGTTATATCAGCGCCCCCTACCGGCGAATTTTTTCCAAATTCCGGGAGGACCTGCTTGCCATAGCCAAAAACTTATAATAAAATTTTGGTTTAATTCTATACATAACTTCATACACTTTTTTATGGTACAATGGCGACAGACAGACGGACAGACGGACAGACGGACGGACGGACAGACGGACAGACGGACACACAGACAGACAGACATTTTCTATAAACATGTTTTTTGGAATCTCTGACCCCTAAAACATGCAAATCCGTCGAAAACCGGAAGTCGAAAAAAATTTCGATTACAATACTTTCTTCTATTGAAGATAGAAGAAAGTAAAAACGGAGGTTTTCTTATAACTACACATACATTGCCTCTGAAATACTTCGGTCTTGTTGGAAATGCTAAGAGTGTGTCAAAAATACAATTTTTCTGTGAGTCAAAACTTTTAGAAAAGCAGATTCAGTTCTAATATCCAAGTCTTGTGGTATATCTGGAAATGTAACGAAACCTCCGAATGTTGAAGCAGTGGCAGTGCCTATTATAAGATTGCCAAATCTCACAGCATCGGCCTGTAAGCATGCAACATCAATATTAGTTTCTGATATCAGTGCAAGACGAATATTACACCCAATGCTGTAATAGTCGGTATACGGGGATATACGACATATACATTCTGGATTGTTTTTAAAAAGAATCTTCTTATTTTACCTGGTTCTCAAGAAAAACTATACCGTGTAATCTCTGTTTTTTATGACTTTAGATTTCACTTTGACCTAAATCTGCTCATACACAATGATAGTTGTGCCTGACGTTATGGAAATTGATCACGTTAACTGATGCGCATTTTCAGAAGCTACAGGGTGTTCATAAATAATCGACCCTACTTTAAAGTTGTCTACAGACAAAGCTATTGTTCCTAAAATTTTGAAATTTTGAGAAAGACTTAATAAAGGGATAGAAATTTGTTTAAAGAAAAAAAAAAAGATAGTTCAAAATTTCGCCACCAGAGGGCAATTTTTAATAAGTTACACAATTAGCATTGCGATAGTTTAGAAAATTTATTTACAGGGTGTCCATATATAAAAGACTATTTCAAAGTTGTCTACAGACGAAACTACAGACGTCTTCAGAATGTTGTGAAATTTTTTGGACATAATAAAGGTATGAGAATTTGTTTGAGCGAAAAAAAATCAGGCCGACGTTTTTTAACGAATTACACATTTAGCATACATTTACAATAGTTTAACAAATTTAGTATAATCAAACATGTTCCGCATGACGGTCATCATTTTCAGATACCATCTGGAATCGTAAGATAACATGTTCCACAGTTGACCCCAGTGTGTTCTGCGAAATGCCAGGAACTTGTCATAAAATGCTGTCTTTAGAATCAGTTAATAAATAATATTTCTAAAGTATCGTAATGCTAAATGAGTAATTTATTAAAAATCGCCCTCTGGTGGCGAAATTTTGAACTTTTTATTTTCACTTAAGGGGGTCCGGGACACAAAAACCTTCAAATTTTCATTTTTTTTTTATTGGATTAAAAATTTCTCTGCCGTTTTCTGCTTAAAATGATGTTTAAATGATGTTTCTATCTTAATCAGAATAGGAAATATTAATTTTTTCGTTTTGGTTTGTTTTCAAAATCTGCCTTTCAAGCTATGGTTGTCAAGGAAACGAGTTCTTGTGAAATTGCGTTTTTCCTCATGATAGGTTTTTTCACCATTTCTCATATTTAAATTCTTATAACTCGAGAACCGTTAAAGATACAGGGTTGAAACTCGGAACATATCTTTTTCAATTATTTTACTTTACTTTGAGCCAGCATATTTGAAAAAAATATTTACTTTTGAAAATATGATTTTTTTTTAAAAAGTTGCACCACTTTTTTTTGTAATTTTTTCGTTAAATATTTAAATTTTTTTTAAAATTAATATTTTTTTAAATGCTGGCTCTAAATTAAAAAATATATATTTCTGTTTATTTAAATGAAAAACAATTTAAATTCTACAAATAATATTTCGAGTTATAACGATTTTAAGTTATACCACTTTTTTCATAAATTTTAAATAATTTTTTTTTTAAAAGCTATGAGAAGTTTTATCATTTGATTTTGTTTACAATTCATATGGTTAATTATCACAAAAAAATTCAAAATTTTAACTCAATAAATTAAAAATTTTTGAAAATGTGTCCCGGATCCCGTTAAACAAATTCCCATCACTTTATTATACCTTTCACAAAACTTCACAAGTTAATGAATAATAGTTTTGTGTGTAGACAACTTTGAAGTACGGTCGTATAATTATGGACACGCTGTATATTCAAAAATGTTCTACGTAACTTATGTTACTTTCAAGTTTCAAGTGATGAAGCCTGCCAGTTATTTGGCAAATTGTTATAGAACACAAATTAGTAAACCTAATTCTTTCAAAATTTGCAATGAAATATTAAATAATGTCTATCAGTGTGTTATTTACACTTGAAATCGGGGAATTATTTTTTATACACCCTGTAGTTTACATTGTTGTAAAACAAAACAAAAGCATAACACTGTAAAACCAATTGTCTATGATAATAAATTTAAATAATATTTTACATATATTTAAAATCTGAAATATACCAGCCATTTGGCTGAAATTAAGGATAAAAACCTATGTGAAAAAAGATTTTTTTGATCATTGGATAGTTTCCCCCTCCCCCCACCCCCTGAATACTTACCAATGATAAAAATAGATTCCATTATTACATCGGTGATGATTGTCTTGTTTAAGAGAGGTGACTCCCCTGTGTCCCTGAAAGTTGCACTATACGGAACTACGATGGCGACGTAGAATGTGCCGATGAGAATTAGCCAGTCCCAGCACGTCTTGAACATACCGTAGTGAGACAAGATGAAACGAGATTTTTTGATAGCTGCAGCTTTGTACTCTGGCAGAGCAGTCGTATGGAGAAGATTCTGAAATAAACATAGAAATTTATTAATGCTGTTTTATAAGGAAATATTTAACTATTTAATTTTTTTCCTCTTTTTTGGGTGATGAGGGCGAAACTAAACGAATACTAAAAAGTGATTGGTTGAGCAAATGAAAAAAAAAATGAGCCTCCTTAAAAAATAATAATAATTTTATTTATGATCAGCAGTTACATAGGTACCAAATTTTAGGATCAAATTTTCTTTGTCATTGATCCTTCAATGCATGATGTAACGGTTCAGAAACATACTGTTTTTTTCGTATCTATAAAATGGAGCTTATTTTTTATAAAATACATTTCCATTCATTTGTATGCATCCATATTTTACCACCTAACACTAGAGTATAGTCACAGATTGCTTCACACAAAGCTAAGTCTACTAAGACAAGCGTACCAGTTTCTTGGAAACAGTCCCCCTTTTTCAACTGTTATCCCCATCTCATTTTTAAAATTCTGTATCTATTTGTCACCTCTTTTCTTAAATTTAGCAATTTTCTTGAATGTAAGAAATGTGACATTCAATTTTAAGGATATGCAAATAAAGATCCTGTATTATGAATAATCTGAAATGTAATTAGCTGCATAGGAAACATATTTCTGTATTTCATGAAAACGTGCCGATTGAATTTTCGCTTACATCTAATACTATTTAAAACACTCATTCTTTTCAAAATCTACAAAAACTCTCTGAAATCATTAAACTTATCTTTTGGATACATTTATACCTTAGTCATGTATTTTTTCTCATCTTATTCATGAAGTGGAATCGATGTTTCAGAGATTCATGATTGTTTACGAAATATACGATGAGGGTCACCAGTACCTCAACAGGATCGTTCCGTGGATGAGACGTGGGTTGACAACTGTGACAAGCTGACTCCATTACCAGGCGGACGACTTGTAGGTCACTGGACTACAAAAACTTATCCCATGCTATGACATGTGTTACAATTCCGATGATTCTTATGTTGAGAAGTAGTTGGAACACTGCTGTATCTTTTGCAATAAATCTTTCCAGGTAATTATGTTTTGTTTCTTTTTACGGGCCATGGGGAAGTTATTTTCTCGATGGCCCTCGTAAATGATTTTAATGTGCTGTTTTTAGTTTTAAAAGAAGTCTGATTTTAAATGTCTTTTAAATTTTAAAATTTTGATTCGGACGTAATATGTTTAGCTATTGGGTCATTCCTTACAAAATGAGCAAATCAGCTGTGGATGACATGTCACAGATATTAATGAAAATAATCATATAAATAGATCATATTAATTGATGAGTAAATGCAAAATAATAGATTTTAGAATTGTTTATTTAAGTAAAGAAACTTGCATTAAAAGTTGATACAAAATCGAGGTTTTGTGTATATGTTTCAAATTTCAATTTTGATTATTAGCCTTAAGAACGGAAAGACTATGTTAAAAATATTTACAATTAAGAATGAATAATAAGTAACAGATTGGCGTAATTTAGTAATTGTCTTGTTAATCCGTAATGAAAAAAAAAAAAAAAATAATGAAAAAATTTTCAGGAAAAATTGAATATTTCTATTTTTCGCATATTATCTTGTCGTGATAAATTTGATTTTACAAATTTGCAGCAAATTCCCCCAAGGTATACCATTACCCACTTGCATGTGTAGTTTGTTGCGAAACTGATACAAGGCTGTCTTTAATTCGCGAAAGTGATGAAAGCAAAAAATCCCTCTGTTGAGAGAATAGACAATCAGCACATGCGCAGAAATTGCAGAAATGGGCGCTACTCAAAGGCAAGACACACACATCAATGTTAATGTTATGGAATCTCATTTTCATTCATTGGTTAAATTAAGGAAACCAGAAAAAGGTATTTATTATTTTAACTCTTCAAACGTAGTTATTTTTTGTAACCATTTTATCTATAATCTACAACTTATTTCATATAAAATTCTAACAAATTAAAAAGTTATGTTAATTTACTAAGTTATGTTTACGTCTTCGGCCATTTTAAATTTATATTGAAAATTTTATTTTTTAAATGAATTTTCATTAATATTATTGGATTTTTCTAAAATATCGTTTTAATTGATATTTATTTATTTATTTATTTTTTTTTGTATTTACCCCATTCGAGTCTATGATATAACCCTTTCGGGACTGCTTCCCTTAAACAAATTTTATTCGGTTGTTCAGCTTTTTTTAAACGCTATACTTATCAAATACCAAAATAGACTCGAATTTGGTTGTACAAATATTACCTTTATTTGTTAACGATGATAAAAACGATGCATGCACCTTCTGACATGTAATAAAAGTATGCATCAATAGACCTGAAGGGGTTAAACTTAACCGCTTCAGGTCTGTTACTCTATAGTGTAACAGTTGTAACAGTTAGTGTGGCATGGCAAGATTATTACTTTGCAATAAGTTTGCAGTACTTTAGTCACGACAGAACTAAATTTTCTATACTTGTTTGCCGCAAATTTGCAATAAATTTGATACAGCAAGACTGTAACTTGCCCGACAAGTTATCTGCAAGTTCAATGTGTGGTGCTTCGGCGTTTGCGTTATGTTGCTGTAATCTTATTATGAACTTTCAGTCTTGTCATGCTGAACTTGCTGCAACTTTGCAGGTTTTCAAAGCAAGATAGCTGCAAATTTTCTCCAAACTAAAATTGCTATGTGAAAAAGCTCTTAAAATTAATTTTTTTTGACATTATAGATACAAATATATATTTTAAATTTAGAAACTTTCATTCTTGTCTTTTTATTTCTCATAGAGAAAAAAAATAATAATGATAAGTTTTGAGGAGAAAAATTCAATATTTCTATCACTTGTTTGAACATGAAGGGAAGCTTTTAAAACTTTTAAATTATTTGATATTATAGATAAAAGTGTATATTTTAAATATAGAAACTTTTATTCTTGCTTTCAGTTTATCTTTGCATCAAGAATATTTTAAGTTAGAGTAGAGAAATGATTCAGCTGAACAAAAAATTAATAGCAAATCGAGATTTAAAAAATAGATGGCAGCACTAATTTTTTTCCCTCGAAATCGTGCAATATCTTGAGAAACGCGCGCGAATTTAAAGAAGAATAGCTAATGGAATATTACAAATATTACCTTTTTTGAACCCGTTTTTTTTAATACTAAGAATTAGTGGCCGCCCCTCCGGGTGGTTCCGACCCGACCCCTTGAGTGGGGGAGGTGACCGGAAGCCCGGCAGAGTTCGTTGTGTACGAATGCGAGGGGGCCGGATGGGGACGAATCGCCCCCTCCTCGAGAGGCTCATCTCCGACAGGCGTTGAGCTCGGTGGCCACGGTTAACGGACGTTGTGCATAGGGCCGTTGCCCGTTTCGGCGGGCCCCGGAGAGCGGTCTTCCGGCACCCAGGTTCTCTGGGCAAGCCGGGTAGCGACGATCCATAGGTCGATCCCGGTGCCGGTCTAAGCGCCGGACGGTGTCGCCGGGCAAAAACTAGCTAAGGCGATAGGACCCCATCCACCAATTGACTAAGCGGGAGTCTGAAGTATGAGTGAGGGCTTTGTAGCGGAAAGTCCTCGGTGCTCGCTAGTGACGACGGGGCTCGCGGGAACGCCATGCAGGGACTCCCGGAGCAACCGAAGGGCGAGGGTTTCGGACAGCGCCCAGGTTACTTTATGACTTGGGTGGCTCATCCCTCCGAGGACCTCAGCTGGAGCAGTTGGGAGCCGACCCTCAGGGTGGTAGGGTTTGGCGGTGCCCCCGTTGACCAAGGAGCGGTCGCGTGGGGAGGCCAGTATGGTTCTGGTTGCTCCATGTCGTGTCGTGACCCTTGGAAGGGGGTCGGCCGGCAGGTCCACCATCGAACACTATTCCCGCAGGGAAACGGACCGGAGGCTCGCCGGTAACGCGGCGGCTCATCGTGCCTCAGGGGAACTCTTGGTCCGATCCAGGTCCTCCGTGTCTATGCGGTACCGGAGTTTTCCTCGCCTGGTGATGAGGACCTAGAGGTGTCTCCACCTAACTTTCGAACGCACTAACAAAGGTAGCGGTCGGTCACTGCACGGGGTCAGGGCCTTCGGGCCTGGGTACTCTCGACAGCCGTGAGGTAAGGTAGTGGCGGGCGGGCTTCTGTCGGCCTCCACTGGCTTCTCTGTCTTAGGATGGGGTCGAGTCGGCGGGGGCTGGCGGGACTCCGTTCCGTCCGACCCCCTAGCGAGGCGGAGCCTATTCCGTCTAGGTGGAGCTTTCCGTGCCCGCCTGGGGTCGCTAACGGCACCTAGTCTGGGCCAACTGGATCCCGGCGTGATCCACGAGGTGTTCCGTCGGTTGAGCCGGGTGGCTTGGGCGAAAAACCAGGAGCTGGGTCGCTTTACGGCCGGAGGGACTTTCCCCGTCCTCCCTGGTCTTCAAGTTAGGGGCTCTTCAATAACTTTCCTATCGGCTGGCCCACAAAAATGTCTCTGCCGGAAAATGGTATCTGATCTTAGGGCCTTCCGTAAATCAAATTCGGGTCGGGAAGCCTCGGTTCAGTCCGTGGGCCTAGCGTCTTTATAGGCGTCTGGTTCCTGCGATGGCTTGCGGGGTCTACCGGCTCGAGTAACCAAGTTTAGGGACCACTTGGTTTTTCTAGCTGGGTGGTGAGGACTATCGTAGCGATTGTTCACCAACTTGGGAATAGCCGGCGTGACGTGTGTTGGGCAGCGCGTCGGCCTGACCGGAGTTTGCGTGGGGTTCTGCTCTGTTGGAGCTTGTCTGGCGGCGACCTTCGGGATGCGCCGCGGGGCTCGCTTCACGGTGGTTCCTTGCGTAGACAGATGGGCCTTTTGAGGGCCTGGGACCGGGAGATGGTAACCCCGTCTTATGCTAAGAATTAAAAGACGATCTTGAATTTCTTTTAGCATATCATGAACATATTGATCTTTATGTCTGTGCAATATTTTAAATGTCGGACCTTTCCTTTATTTATTTTTTGCGATACATATGAGGAAAAATTATGAATATTTACTTTGTTTAAAAATTTCTAAGTTTTTTTTAAAATGAAGGAAGTAAATGGTAACTTTCAAATCTGAGGAATTCGATCTTCATATGTAACACTACATCAGACATAAATTTCACAGATATTTTTTAATTCCTTCGATTTTTATAACGTTTCTAATTTTCTCAAAATTCACAAATTTTCAATTTTTACAACCAATTTAAGATTAATCATGATGTTACCAAATGATTGTTATTCAATAAATATGAAGATAATTTTCCAAAGGTTATAATATCATAAAAAAAAATTCATTTCTGTTAAATAGTTTTTAAGATACAGAACGTCAAACGTGCAACTTTGGACGATTACACACATGCCGTTCTATATTAAATGTCCAAAGCAGCTAAAATTATTTATTTTTTGTCAAGCTATTTTGCAGAGCTCTATTTAAATATGAATTGAACCTATGTATCAAATTTTATTAAAATCGGTTACTATGTGGTCACGACTTTTTTTTAATTTTTGCTCATTTTACGTGGAATGACCCTATTTTAAAACGATATTAACTATTCAGACACCTGCTTTTTTGAAATACTGGTTCTTTTTCAAAATTCCGCAAAATATAAACTAAATCTTTTTTCGAAAATAGCGAAAAATCTATCCAAACTCTGCCTAAAAGTCAAACCTAGAATATTTTTTTACAAAGTTTTTAAAAGAGATAATGAGAAGTTGAAGAAGTTTAACAAAATATTTCTGCGATTTTTCAAAAATATAGAAAATAAAAGAAGCCAAAAATTTTGCTTCATCAACATTTTTTCTCATTTGATGCTTAATGATCAATATGATTTATGAAGAAGTTATTTTGAATACATCTTTGAACAGCAGAATCCTTAAAGGATACAGAATGTTCTCCAGTTAATAAGGATATTTCCTATACATTTCTGTCTATTGTTGGGAGAAATTCACAGAAAGAATTCTTTGTTTACAGCTCTAATTAAAAGACAGCTAGATTTTCTACGTGTTAGCTATTAATTAACGACAATGAAAGTCGCTACTCAATAGAAGATTACAAAAGTATGCTGTTTCTTCATAAAACTTTAGTTCTGAAAGATGCGCTTTTGTTTTGCACTTACAAATTATTATCAAGGTTATTGTGAATGTGATTGTTGCGTAACAGAAAATTTAGAGAAAGTATTCAGGAGGTAAAAATTTTTGAAATTTACTCACAAAGCAAAAATTAGTGAAACAATAAAAAAGAACAGCTCGGCAGAGTCCCCTGTTGGATATTTACATACAAAACAGGGCCGAAATACTACATATTTTTAAGTAATAACTTCAGATATAAAAATTAATTCATTTCTATTCAATAGAAATAAAGATACAGCTATAGTGACATCGCAAAAAGAATAAAAAAACGCATTATATTGACTACTGTTTAATGTGCAAAGCCAAAATTGGTGTGTTGTTTATGACGGTCGATTATCTACGCGATGGATATAGGCCCTATGGGGGGGGGTGCCTTCCGTGGGGGTCTTTATAAGGTAACCTAACCCGTATTTACGTAAAGATATTCAAGGTTCGAAGAAAACCACGGAAAACTCCTAACAATTAGGCTGACGGGCGCGATTGGGTTCGAACCCAGCACCTTCCGTTTACCAGCTGCAAAGCCAAGATTGAGTTAACATAATTTTGATAAATATTTTATCTATTCAATTTGGTGAAATTTTAACCCATAGAGGGTGAGTTAGAGCTATCATAAAAATCGCGTAAAACACAGCTTACCAACGCAACCTACTAACCAATATACACTCCAGCATAATCAGTTTGGCATTTTATGCCAGTGTCAAACTGAATACGAAGTTCCACCCCATAGAAGCCAAGATACAGCTATCACAGAAATCGTTTAAATCACAGCACAGTCGTGCCCCCTGTTGAGTGAAGAAAGTCAAAATTAAATCAACATAATTTTTAATAAATATCTTACAGATTAAATTTGATGAAATACCACACTAATATATAAATTTAAATAGCGTTGTTACAAACCAACAATTACTAAGTATACATCATTCGTTTGGATTTAACTCCGAGTTACAATGATTAGTGAATAAAAATAGATACCGAAATATAGCTATCACGAAAACATAGAAAATATAGCTCAGCAGCGCCACTAGTTGATCGATATAGACTAACCATTTTATGCCAAGGTGCTTTATTGAATACGAAGTTTGACGAAGTTCCACCTCGTAGAATCTGAGCTTAGCTGTCATAAATGAAAATCGTGAAAAACGCATTATAGTACAGCAGCCATACACTTTCCAACATTTCTATTACAATATATGTAAGGAAACGTCAGCTTTTGATAGGGTGAAAGAAGATATCTGAATAAAAAAAAATCAGAAAAGCCATCACGCCAGTTTCAGTAATTACCGCCCATTGCCGGTACGGTATTCCAATTCTTTTATGCATTTTTCTATATGTGTGGCTGCGTTTTTCGCGATAGTGTTTTTTTTTAGCAATAAGCAGCCATAATAATTTCCGACATAGTTTAAAAGTATTTAAGATTTTTGTTCGTCTGTCTGTTCGCGCCCTATATGCGGTAAATATACCGCGATTTCTACATATTTGGTATATGTTATTAAGGTTATCTATTTAAAACAATGTTTGAGATTTTATAATTCGTTTACAGAGACAAACAAAAGAATTCCCTTACATTATGGTCTATAGTGAAAAACTTTCCCAATGTATTTTAATGATGTCAGACTACTTAAAACATAATGGAATTGATGTACATTACTGAGGTTACACTGCAACGTGCTTTCTGTAGAACATACAATGCGTAGCATTTATCGTTCTTTGACAGGGATACATAAAAGAATTCGATTACAGTACTGTCTATGAGCGATTTTTCCAGGTAGTGCGTTTTCAGCTGCACGCGTTTCTAATCTTAACTAAATTTTAATTTATAATTAGGTGTGGATAAATTCTATATATCATATTACAACACTTCACAAAATATTTAAATATTTCTTAATTATTACTGTCTAAGAGGCGTGAATTGCTTAATGTGTTTTTTAATAGTGTTATGCTTTTTATAGATTAACTATATTTTAATATACTAAGAGATGTTTCCAGAATATAAATGCATTTATACACAGATCTACGCAAATGAATTTGGATACATTGTCATCTATGGGTGATAATTGCTGATATTGCGTTTTTAATTGTATTATGAGTTGTCTAGCTGAATGAAACTTTAGCATAATACATGTTGTGTATAATAAAATCTGCAGACCATATAGAAAGCTGCAAAAAGAATTCGAATACCTTACCGACAATGGGCGATAATTGCTAAAACTAGCGTTACGTCTTTTCTGAAATTTTTATTTAGATATCTTCTTTTACCGTATCTAAAGATGAAGTTTCTTTACATATCGCTCATCTGCAAAAAAAGTGACACATCTCGCAAAAATTCATTTTGCGTTTTATTCCACTAATAAGTCTGTCGTAGTTGTGTCTTGCTATACAAACAGTTTCATAAGTGTAGTTATACAGAAAATCACTTTATTGCACTATATGTCCATTTGCGGCCACAGAAGAGGCGTGGATTGTGTGGGGAACTGAAATTACCCAACCCTCTAAACCTCATCTTACGTGTTCATTCTTAAGGGTTTATGCTTTTATGAATGTTTTTATTATTGCATGCAGAGCTAAGTGCTGCAATTTCATCTTATAGTACAATTATGCAAAATTTTCTTTTACCTTTCCTGTGAAATTTACTTTTGTCGAGATGTGTCACTTTTCTTGCGGGTGAGCGATATATTCTAATAGGAGTGTCGGAAAGCGTTCCATAATCTATGCGTGACATGATTTTTATTTCTTGTTTGAAATTTCTAGGGTATTGTTGACTATTTTTATATCAAAAGGTTGAAATCACTTTTTCTATTTATTCAAAATTAGTGCAAAATTTTGAAAAATAGCAAAACTTTTTTATATATACGTTTAAAAATGTAACGAGGAACATACATTATTAAGTTTAAGTTTTGATTTCATTTTACTTTCTCTGTAGTGGCCGGATAGTTGGTAGAGAACTGCTCGACTTCGCCTTCTCTGGTAATGGTTGCTAGGCAGACAGCCTTCTATGTCCAGTTTGTTGTCATCCTCTGTAATAATAACAATAAAATAAATAAGTAAATAAATAAGCAAACAAAAAATCATTTAAATTTTGGTTGTTCATACACATTATTAAAAGTGCTTGTAAATTAAAATTAAGAGGATATTTTACAAAAGAAGAATTAAAAAGAATATTTTCCACGTCACAAATCTGTTTTTTACTGACAGAAAAATGTAAAAGACAAATAAAAGACTAAGCGATAAGGTAATAGTCTGGATGGCAGCATCACATTTTTTGTAACAAATTTTAATGCCGATGATTTAGGTATATATGGTAGATTAGATGGTACATTTAACGAAACTGACAGCCAGCTGAAGCACCAGAAGGGGATTTTGCCCAGGCAACATCCTTCTCACGCATTGTAATGCAAAAGGAAGGGCAGCTCGATTACAAGTGATATGTATGAGTCCGGGTAACATCAGTAGTCGGCTTGCCATTTATTTCACATTGTGGCAAATTGTGCGATGTTGATATGGCACATTCCCCTCCCTGGTGTGTTAGCTGACTGGAAGTTTCGTTAACTGTACCATCTAACGTATAATATATATATAAAATCGACACTAAATTCGGTTGTGACGCTACCTTCTGGATTATAAGGTAGATTCAAATAACAAAATAAAAGTGTGAATATTCCTAAAGTGAAAAAAAAGGAAATATTATTTGTTATGAGACATTGCAATACGATCAACGCCACGAAGTAAAAAAAAAGCTTACTTTACCTAGCATCTTAATACTTTTATTTTATTAGAATTTTAAATAAAAGACGTAAATGGAGGAAATTACGTCATATTTAAAATTGCCAAACCATAATATTGCCAAACTGTTTAAATTAAAAAATATACTTGCGCGAGACATTTATTTCATATTTTGAGATAATCTTTTAAAACTAATCTATATATATATTAAGATATCGTACGTAGCACAGAAATCGCGATTATTTGTTAATTGTTTAATGACAACGCGAGAATAAAACGCACCTCATTGGTTATTGAGCAGCATTAATGCATCCCCATACCTATAAGGGGAGTTACCATAGGGGGGATCCTGTTCTGTCCAAAATGCCCTTAAGTGTGCCGCCAACTTGAAGATATATCGCTAAATTTGACGCCCAAAATTTGTCGCAAAAAGCGGTGCCAACTTGGCGACATCTCTAATATTTCACCGAATTCCCATAGACTTAACACTTTTGTTCAAACGATCAAAAGATGACCGTAGCTCCCCCCCCCCCCCACACACACCAAACTAAACCAAACTAAACCAAACCATTATCTTACACCCTTTACTGACACATAAATAGCCTTTTCAAACTGAAAAGATGATGAATTTAGAAAACTGTGGTCTTACTTTGGTCTTACAAAGGAGCTTTTTTGAATGAATGCTTGGTTTTTGAAGCCAATAACAATGACATTTTAAAGAACATCTTAAATAAATTCTTTTAATGATTATGATTAGGAGACTGATGCACTGCGTGCTAGCCAGATTTACATTTTGCCTTTTTTATGTTTATAATTCCCTGAGACCAAGTATATTCATTCTTCCATGCAAAGATAAGGTTTTTCAATTTTTTTTTTTTTTTTTTTTTTTTTTTTTTTTTTTTTTTTTTTTTAATATGCAATTGCTTAAACTTGTTGTTATTTATTGCCACTTAGAAATTTTATTAAAAATGACTTTATTTGATGAATACGCAGAGTAGGATAAGAAGGAGACTGTCTTTAAATAAACCAGCAATTTTGTAATGATATTTGAAATGCTCGAAATTGTAAGAAACGCAAAAAGAAAAAAAATGTTTATTGATATGAAAAATTTATTTATTGATATACAAATTTTTCATTTAATTCATTTGGATGTGAGATATTCTTGAAATAAAACATTTTTTTTTATTCTTCACGTTTTACTCCTTAATCCTCCTAAGCTGATAATCACTAAGCAAAAAGCGACTTCCCTTTGCGAGAAGTCAATAAGTTAAGCAGCGACCTTCTTTGAATATAAATATTTTCAAAGGTTCCCAAATGGACAGCTGACGTCAATGTTGACAAAATTACTCTCGTTGATAAACGAATATTCATCTACGATCTTATTTGTTGGTCAATAATTGCCTGAGATACTATTGGTCTATACCACCATGATGATTCCTTCAGTGATCGCTAAAGGAAAAATGTAGCAGGCAGATTGGTTGACGGAAGTGTTTGATTGTAAATATGCCCTTTCCATATAAGGGCTACTGCACAGCTTTTTGTTTTACCTTATGCGTCATTTAAAATATACAAATTTACTAAAAATTTACCGTTATCTTCAGCATCCTCGTCCATAAGCATCTCTTGCGTCTTTGTTTTTGTGATGTCTTTGTGCGAAGCGAGAAACAGCACCACTTCATGCTTTTCATTTTTGATGGGAACAATGTCCAATAAACACCAGAATGGCACCGTGACTAAAGAAAAAAAAAACGGAATTATTAAAAAATGAAAAAAATACCCAATAAAGAAATAGACAATTTGCATCATTCAAAAAATCATTATATAACACAATGTTTGGTCTCATAGATATTATATTGAAAAGTTTATTTGAATATTTCCCACAAAGAAGCATGTAGACATACTTCGGTATTGATATTAAAGAACTACAAGCGATACTGTCTCTTAGTATGTCTTGTACTGGAATTTTTAATAAAATAATATTAGCTTCCTAAACTCCCGTGAATTCAAATTTGCCTAGGTTGGATAAAGTGGCCAGCATAGTAGATAAATGAACAAATCACATTCATGGATGTATATTTTTAATAAATACAAGCTAAAGGAACATATATTAAGAATAAGTAGCATGTTTTGTAATATTTTTAAGTATTAAATCGTTACAACATAAAATAATCAGTAGTGAGTATGAATATGACGAATGAAGGATTACAAGTGCTCTAAGCAGGCATACAGACTGCAAATGTCGAGAGCAAGATTTCTCTGCAGAAGTTATTGCCCCGACCTCCCTTCTTTCTTTCAAACAAAATACTTTCAAACAAAATACTTTTGCGTAGTATTTTGTTTTGAACCATGAATAAAATATCGTTTCCGGGTAAAGTAACATCTGGCCATTTTCCGCGATCTCTTTGTTGTCACTTTTCTCGGAATGATACCATTGCAAAAACTTTTCCTAGAATCTAATCTACATAACTTAGCGTTTTCAAACACATTTCATTTAAAAGGCGGCTGCTTTTCACTGGTCAAACATCATAAGAGCAAATAATTATAACAATACGTATTATTTAGCTATAATCAAGAAATTGTACTACTTCCCTAAAATCAAAAATGCGAAAAAAAACCAAAAAAAAAAAACCCAGTAAAATGACAAATGCCTTCTCGGCAGATTTTACAGTATATCATAATAAAATCACATGTCGAATTTAATGAAACGTTATTAGACATGTAAAAGAGAGAGAAAATCAGATTGATTAACAATATAAGATCGAAAACAGGCCGTATCAAACATTGGTCCTTATCGTTCCCGAAACATTCATTTATGTTTTATTATGTTTTTTTATGGACGCATTTTCGAAATGGTGTTTAGAGAATCATTTATTACAAACTCTCATTTCGTTCTTCTTTGTTAATTTTGAAGGAGATATGAAGGTATTCAATTTATATTCATTTAAATATGAAGAAAATAAATAAAAAATCAAGAGAAAAGTCAATTGACATCACAAAGATAATGAACGTCAATAACTTTAAGTTTATTCAAAGTTCAATTTGTACAGTAAGCAATACTGTAGTCAAAAATCAGAGTGTATACGTAATTGAGTGTACGCAAGAGCTTTATTTGAGAAACAGAGAGTATTACGGAATTAAAAAAAATCCAGAAAGTGTATACGGCGTATAGCACCAGTACATCTCTGCTTATAAGACATAATTAATATAGAAATGTAACTTTTTCAAATATTTAAGCTTTATACCGCTTGAATTAAATTTTACTGCTTCATATGTGGAAAAATCAGTAGATTTTATCAAAATTTAATGTCAACGTAATGGTATGAAGGCGACGCTTCCGATATCCGATGAGACTCAAATTTTAATTTTTTCAGTTCACTAATGATAAATGTATATTCCGTACGAGCTGAAAAAAGTGCCCTGACCCTAACTGTATTTTAAAATTTAATTAATTAAATTATCCTTTTCTCTGATAAATGTTAGGAAAAATAATAAATTTATTTTTCTCAAGCTATTTTAAATAATTAAAAACTAGGAGAAAAAGGAATTTAGAATTATTCATCCGAGCGCAGCGTCTTCTGAAACTCCCATGGAAGACAATTTTTACTTCTGTAGGTCATTTTTCATTCATGAGTTTAAAATTTACCTTAACCGAGGGATTCACGGGGCTCCCTTCTCTCCTTTACCTGACGACAAATAAGATAAACTGTTTCAATGTTCTGCTGCCACCTCCCGCCCCCCCCCAAAAAAACCCCCCCAAAACTTTATGAACTTTATCAGAAGCTTATTTTTGGATATTTCTTAATTCTTGAATTTCTGTGTTGCCTTTTATGTTTACGTTTTTAAAAAGTGTCTTGCACCGGACGTTCTGACAAAAATTTGTTAGTTTAGCTTATGCTTACTTCATGTTTACATTGCATTCTTTATAAATTAAAAAAGACCTCTTGGTAGTACATTAAGGCAGATCTGTTCCAAAATCATGTCACTCCTTGCTTTACGATCTTCCCTTGGTAAATTCATATCTATATGTAAATTAGAAAATTAGCATCCTTTCTCGTAACTGGCTGGCTTATGAATTTCAGTTTATCATGCACAGATGGCAGCACGAGTGGAAATCTCACCTGGAGATATTTAGTTTATTGATCCATTGTATTCCTTGAAAGAATTCGAATTAGCTCCAAGAAAGAGGAAAACCGACGGGGGCATTTTAGTCTCCAAAGCTTCAAATACTGGATCAAAGCAAAATTAAATGCAACGTCACCTAAAATCTTGAAGCTCGTTAAATACTGGAACTGGAAGGACTAAATTATGTTTAAACCTTGCATAAAAATGAAATTCCATTTTAAAATTACATTTTTTTTTTTTTTTTTTTTTTTGTGTGTGTGTGTGTGTAGATTTAAAATTGTATTTTCTTTGTTTCTACACTAATTCAAATATGTATGAACCATTTTCGAATGCGTGAAAGCGCAGAAAATGTGGATTTTCCACGCAAAACTGAAAATCTTTATCACAAATGCATTAAAATAAAGTAATGGTTTTTGATTTCTTTCATGTTTAGATTTGGGGTTATCTTCACACGATGAGAAGTGTGCAAATCATTTCGATATTCGGAGTTAATAATAAAAATATGATAACCACTCTACTAATATGAATGAAAAATTGATACAAAATGCGGTTATTCTTAAAAATAATTTTTTAAATAATAGAGTATTATTGCATTTCCTTAGATATTTTAAACATATTATTTTAGAAATAGAAAAATCTCAATAAAGTGCAATATTTTTGACCGACAACGGTAGTTAAAAGACAACCCTTCTCTGTTACAGCTCAAAGTGACACGTAGCGGTTTGCATGGGACAGTTTTCTGTCTTCAGACTCAGGACAGGCAGTGTCCGGCCTTCTTCATATCTGCAGACTGGAATCGGGTCACACACAGCTTTATACTTTTTTCTGCAAACTCAAGGCGGGGAAAGCTCGGCCATTTCGGACCGGCAACTTTTCACTTGTGGAAATTTGTATTGATATTCCACATTTGTTAATAGAATATTTTGAATTAATTTTTGTTTGATAAATTAAAAAGAAATATTTTAAAATGTTTCATTTAAATATTTTTAAAGAAGTTTCAAAATCACTATTTTAAACCATAAGTTTAAATATTTTTTTTTCTCACAACTACATTAATTTTTTTTCCAGAGTTTTCATTTGAAAGTAATTTTTTAGGTGACCTTTAATGTTGTAATTCCGTATTCCCTTGCTTGCGAACGTGTAATCTGAAAATATATATGCAAAATAATAATAATAATAATAGCTGAATAATATTCGTTAAGAAAAATAGTATTTTTTTTGTAGAAACTAAGCCATATTGTCAACTGTGTATATAGAACTGCAATGTTACGAAAAAAAAAAAAAATCGTTCCTAAAGAGTAATATGGCTTTGTAAAAATTTATACAAAGTAGTGTTGGGTATAGCTATATGTATATATACTAGGAAGCTATAGATGGATATACCATGAAAATTCAGAATGGACCGGAAGGCGACATCACTAACAATCACCTAATCGAGTTCACGGCAGAAATTCCAGAATTAGTTAAAACTTGATTCGCATATTAAAACGCAATCGGTCTATCAAGTCATATCTTAATGGAAAATACCTGAAAGTGGTTGATTCGTAGGTTTACCATTGTGTTTTCCTGCACCCAAAGGTAGGAAAACATGGAGGACTGGGAGCAGGAAAACACAATGGTAAACTTAAGGGTCAAACCCTAAAATCGAGTTTTCAGGTTTTCTCCACCAAGATATGACTTGGCAGACCGATTGCGCCTTAATGTGCGAATCTAGTTTTAAATATTTCCGAAATTTCAACCGTAAACTTGATGAGGTGATTATCTGTGCTGCCGCATTCCGGTCTAGAAAGATATGAAGCCTAAATAGTATCAAATATTGCTATTCTGTATAAATTTTCTAAAAAACAAAACTCTTGTTCAAAGTTTAAGCTTGGCATTGCACTAAGCACGCTTCGAAAGGCGTTTCAAATTTGCAACGCCACCTTGATCCTTGCCGTGTTTTACCAGGTACGTTTTTAATTAACTTTTAAAGACACGGGCGGCGTATTGAGTGAGTCACTCAATTCAAGCTAGTCGCGAATCTCAAAGTAATTACGTGATTAATTCTAATTAGTCTGTTTTAACAATTTGACTTTTATTGCCTTTATACTACTACTGAGGCATTACACAAATATATCATTAAAAGTTGTTATCTAGGATTTAAAAGTCGATGGCGCATACAGTGCACCCTAATTACCGACATTTTTTTTCGAAAATCATTACCAACCATACTTTTTTACTTATTCGACGATAAGATATCTCGAGTGCCTCTCATCTTCTTGCTGATTGCCCGCAAAGTAAAATTTGTGTGTAACGGAAAAACGCGATTTTCTCAAAAACTATGTGACTTAGGGTAATCGCTATAGTTTTCGCGCAAGGTATAAATAAGCTTCTACTACCCATAATTTTTTCATAATTTTAGTTTCAGTAGATTCTGAAATAAAGGGGGGGGGGACATATTTTTGCATTACATTTTCGACGATATCGGTCAATTCCATCGTAACTGACGTAACACTTCATCATCGAATTTTTTTTTCAAAACTGTGTAGAAAAGTTACTAATAATGCTAGAACAAATTTTTACAATTTAAAATGTTTCTTACTAAGGACTTAAACTCAAATGCTAGCAGCTTACTTCAAGCTCTCTCTTAGTCCCAAAAATTGCAATTCAAAATTCTCTAATTGATGTAACGTAAAATATGCAAATATTTTTTTTTTTGCCTTCAATGAAGTATAAAAACTATCAAAACTATCCCGTTAAAAAATATGATTTAATGTTCTCAACTAGACTAAGTAATGACAAATTATTACTATAACTTGTTTAATTAATTTCTGAACAATAAAAAAGAAAAAATGGCATTTACACATGTAACTGATGTAACCTTTATTGTGTAACTGACGTAACATTATGACTTTACAAAGACAATAATGGTACTTAACTTAGTTTGTAAACAGTAATTTATAATGTCTTTTAATTTGAATTTTATTATAGAACACAAAAATATCAAGTTATCATACCCTTAAATTAAACATATTGTAAATTTTATTTCTTCCCCAAAATGAGAATTTTCTGTGGAATCGCCCTATCCCTGAAAATATAATACCTAAAATTAAAACAAATGTATTTTTGAGTCCGGCGTTACGAGAGCTTTCACACGTTACCCCATACCCATACTATATATACAAAAATATTTTTAATTTCAAGTAACTTAATTAGCCTTCTACATTTTTCGTAAATATATGTCTGAGTGGTTTATAATCTATAAGAATGCGGTCAATAGCCTTTATTACTTCTACGAAATTTGAACTTTCCACGTTCCATAGTTTACGAGCAAAACGGCTGTGACAGACGGACAGACACACACAAGTGTGATCTTATAATGGTTCCGTTTTTACTTTTTAAGTTAGGAACCCTAAAAAGTTTAAAAAAATAACTATGATTTAAAAAAAAACTATTACGAATGAATTGAATGAATGAATTACTTATTAATAATCAAAAGTTTCCTTTTTAACTCTGCATTAGTCGCATGTTTATCTCTGTGATACAAATCTCCATTTACCTCTTGTAAGTTCTGAATGCACTAACCGATTTGAGAGCAAATGCTGCAGGTGAAACTTTGGTACCGGTGGGAGAAGACCACAGGTTCTGAATCTTCCTTGGTTCAAAGCTGACATAAGAAAAAAGGCTGCTTGTGTCACAGAGTTACACATGCTACTAACGCTTGCTTAATGTTTGTCTTAACAAAACAATCGACAAAAATTGAAAATTTATCAAAAAGGAAGATGAAATAGTTATTTTTAAATAATTATAAAATTGTAAAACAAACCCTTACCTGATAAAAACTACTTTCTTAAGAAGCTACTTCACTCATGCGAAAACACACGTTCGCTAATGTCCTATGATAGCTATTTCTTTTGGTATGATGTTTCTTTCATAATCCCACAAAAGAAACTTTTTAAGACATCTCATTTGCATTTCACTATTTTAATACTTTTTTTTGCATTGGCTAGCTGAGATCAATCTGTACAAAGGCCGTTTTTTACTTTTTCGATTTAGTTTACAAGTTTTAGGTAGCTTTCTTTACAAAAAGCTACCTATTGCAGCCGTTCGGAGGAAAGCGATTTCAAAAAATTTTGGTATATTTTCATCGATCATGATCCCCAGATCCCGAAACCACCCTCCGTTCAAAATTGATATATATATATATATATATATATATATATCAATATATATATATATCTGAACTATGTCACACTGTAACTCTCGTATTTATGAACCGATTTGGATGTAATTCGGTGTGTACATAGTACATACCAATGTCTCGACCGAGTTCATTGGCCAGCTTCATCCGCCATTTTGTTTCAAAATGGCGGCCATTTAAAAATTTAAAAAAAATTTAAAATTTGAAATGTGGTACCAAAAAATTGAAAATGGAAAAATATTTTTTTCTTTATGTATTTGACCTTTATACAAAGACTCCGTAGCAGTTTTTGTTTCGTCTATATCTAAAAAAATGGCTGATTTATAGCATTTTGAATTTCTAGCGAAGCTGACATTTTGAAACGTCCTGAATTTTGTCACGCAATAAAACGCATATTTATGAACCGATTTGGATGTAACTTCGTTTATACATAGTACAGACCAATGTCTCAACCGAGTTCGTTGGCCAGCTTCATCCGCCATTTTGTTTAAAAATGGCGGCCATTTAAAATTTTAAGAAAAATTTAAATTTGAAATGTGGTACCAAAAAATTGAAAATTCAAAAACTATTTTTTTCTTATGTGTTTGACCTCGATAAAAAGATTCGGGAGCAGTTTTTGTTTCGTCTATACCTTAAAAAATGGCTGAGTTATAGCATTTTGAATTTCTAGTGTGGCTGACATTTTAAAACGACATGATTTTTGTCACGCGATAACAGGCGTATTTATGAACCGATTTGAATGTAACTTGGTCTGTATATAGTACATACCAATGTCTCGACCGAGATTGTCGGCCAGCTTCATCCGCCATCTTGTTTCAAAATGGCGGCCATTTAAAAAATTAAAAAAAAAATTTAATTTAAAATGAGATACCAAAAAATTGGAAAATGAAAAAGAGTTTTTTCGTATGTGTTTGACCTTGATACAAAGATTCCGGAACAGGTTTTGTTTCGTCTATATCTAAAAAAATGGCTGAGTTATAACATTTTGAATTTCTATTGTGGCTGACATTTTAAAACGACATGATTTTTGTCACGCGATAACAGGCGTATTTATGAACCGATTTGAATGTAACTTGGTCTGTATATAGTACATACCAATGTCTCGACCGAGTTCGTTGGCCAACTTCATTCGCCATCTTGTTTCAAAAGGGTTGCCATTTAAAAAAAAAATGTAATTTAAAATTTAAAATGAGGTATTAAAAAATTGAAAAATGAAAAACATTTTTTTTATGTGTTTGGCCTTGATACAAAGATTCTGGAGCAGTTTTTGTTTCTGAAAATTTGTTCTTTTGTTTATATCTTAAAAAGTGTTTGAATTATAGCACTTTGAATTTCTATCATGGCTAACACTTTGAAACGATCTTGTATTTGTCTCGCGATACCACACGTATTCGCCTATTGCGATGGAAGAAGGCATGTGGATAGTATACATCAATATCTCGATCAAGTTCGCTGGCCAGCTTCATCAGCCATCTTGTTTCAAAATGGCGGCCATTAAATTAAAAAATATATATATTTAAAGTGAGGTGCAATAAAATTAGAAATTGAAAAAGGTTTCTTTCTTAAGTATTTGACCTTGATATAAGGATTCGGGAGCATTTTTTGTTTGTCTTTATCTTAAAAAATGGCTCAGATATAGCAGTTTCAATTTCTAACGTGGGTGACATTTTGAAAAATCTGATTTTTTGCCTGCGACAGCACTCGTATATATCAACTGATTTCGATGTGAGTGAGCATGTGCACAGCAATTACTAAGGTCTCGACCAAGTTCACTGGTTAGCCTCATCCACCATGTTGTCTTAAAATGGCAGGCACTTTAAGAAATCGCCGAATTTGGCAGCCAAATATAAATTACTTTAAATAAAAGCAGCTTGGATAAAGCTGACTAATTTCGCGAAATTCTCATTCATAATGATTTAGTATTGATAAAAATTAGTATTGAATCTCCTACATTCGGTTTCCACTTAATTGAGCTTCGTGTGTTTGAATAATATAAGTTGGCTTTTTTAAAATAAGGAATATGAAAGCTACCTCTTCCTCCCGGCACTGGCCGGAAGGACTTTTTTTTATTAGGATACTTTAAGTTTTGGAACCGGTATCAAAAGTGAAAGTAATCTCATTAAAAAAGCTTCAAAGAAAATCGGAAAAGTTAAAAATGGTCTTTGTATAGATCGGCCTCAGCTACTCAATGCAATATATATATATATATGTATATATATATATATTATATATATATATTTTTTATATATATATATTTAAAATATTAAAATGCAAGTAAGCTATCTTAAAAGAAATTCTTCCGTAGGATTAACATTAGCAAATCGATGATTTCGTAATGTATTTTTCTTTTTTAATCCATTTCAATCTAAATTTATTTTTAACTTATTTGTTTTCTTATATTATAATTTCTGGATTTATTGAGTGTGGTAGTCCTAGTTTCGCATTCTGTAGCTTTTTATGACAAATGCGAAGATGAAACTACACATTTATTTGTGGTAATCAAGGTAATTAGGACCTGATGAGTCTGCCTTTGTTCCACAAATTTCCATTTTTCCTATTTTTACTAGGTTTTTAAAATCCATGTTGCTATTGTTAAAAGGATCAGTTTTATAGACAATGAATAAATATCTTTATTATCTATAATTTCACATTTTTTGTAGGTAATTTGTAATGTTATAATGGTTTTATATATGTATACATAAACATTTTAATGGAGGGTGATTTTTAGGTCTGGAGGCGATGAAAAAACACCGAAATTTTCCAGAATTTATTTCTTCCGGACGACTGCAATAGGTAGCTTCTTACTTTTTGTAAATGAAGCTACATAAAATATATTACCATTTAATCGCTGCGGCGCGATGTACATCTATAGGTCCAAAATTGCCCTTTCACTTTCGATATAGATTTCTAAGTAATAAAATATTATTTTCGCGTTTATAAATAATACTCTAAGCAACAATGAAAAAAATAAAAAAAAATTAAAAAACGCAATTTTGAACCGATCAAAGTAAACCCTTAAACAATTAAAGAGTAAGTCACAGTACTTCTAACTAGCATTATACACAAAAATGGCCAAAAAAGAAGTTGCGCGACCAAGTTTGTTTTGATACTTTAATAAATTTTGTTACATGATCGCCGAAATATTAAATTTATTACTTACAAGGGAAGGTCCCAAGTTGGGGTCACCAAATGCGATAAACATTTGTGTATCGATAGTGTATAGTTAGTATATAAATATATGACAGTCATAAAGCGAAACTTTCAGGGGGGAGGGGGGGTTAAGAAAATAAGCCGCAACGTTTACGCTACAGTTAATAATAGGATAAATTTCCTTCTTTGGCAAGCGGCTCAGTAGCATGGTTGGACGCATGCTGGATTTGCGATTTTTCTACGTGAGTTCAAATCCAGGTCGGACTTATTTTTCAGAACGAAAATTTTCATCAATCATTTTCGAACCACAATTGGAAAAATATGTATAATAATTGAAATTTACGAAAAATATAAATCAAATGTATGTTTTGTAGCATATAAGTGCTTTTTTAACTATGAAATTTTGCATGTTTAAACATATAATTAAAAGTAAAAAATAAAATAAAATAAATTAGAAGTAGAAATATTTATAAGATATATTTATAGATATATTTTTTATTTATTATTGCTATACCACCAAAATTTTTTTGTTGTTATTTAAAATTATTTACAGTTATTTCAATGAATAATCCACTATTTTTCACAGAAAAATAAATTAAAACACGTGATATAAATGCGTGAATAATTATATTATTTAAATTTTGTTTCGTTATGAAAGTATTTCGAATATTTTATTATTTTTTAATACACTTTTTTAAATTCTTAATGTGACTTTTTTTTTTTTTTTTTTTTTTTTTAAATCTTCGATTAAATAAGCAAAAGATTATTATTCGGAAAATATGTACTTAAAACTAGGAACCATGAGAGCTTTACATTATATCGATTATAACAGCAAATGTCCCTTTTCCGAATTTATTTATTGACTTACTTTTAACCATATGATGATGATTATTAAAAGTTTTAAATGATACATGCGACTATATTTGTAATTCAAAATATCTATATTCAGCAATTCAATTCCTTTTTATAACTTATTTTTATGCACATAGACAGTTATTTTAACTATAATAATAAGAATCCAAGATTTAAAAAGTTCAAAAGTTAAAATGTTAGTTGTTAAAAAGCGATGCACTTATTTCACTGTGAAAAATAATAGCTTATTTATGTAAATAACAGTAAATAAATTTAAAAATCAGGTTAATTTTATGGCCTATAAAAGCTCCAATTGACTTTATTATTATTATTATTATTATTATTATTATTTTTACTTATTTTACCTTTACTTTTCCTTAAATATATAAACATGCAAAGATTCGATGTTAAAATTGTATAATTAAACTGCATTATATAAAAATATTAAGCGAGAAAAAAAAAAATTGAATTCCGAAAAAAAAAATACTACGTGGACACTTATTATAATTGAAAATCAGGAATCCCAGACTTTAAAAATATAAAGGTATATTTTTAATAAATCATAAAATATTTGAAGTGTTTGAATATTTCATGAAAAAGTGAAACTAATTTATTACTCTGTTAAATATAGTTTATATTCATTGAAATAACTGTAAATAATTATATATATAAAAAAAATTCTGATCTATAGACTTACAAATATGCCTTTTTTTTTTTTTACTTTTCGTTATATATTTAAACATGCAAAATTTCGTAGCTAAAAATACACTTATATACTACAAAACATACATCTGATTCACATTTTTTGTAAATTTCAATTTTTATACATATTTTTTCAATTGCGGTTCGAAAATGATTGATGAAAATTTTCGTTCCTAAAAATATGTCCGAGCGGTATTCGAACTCAATTAGAAAAATTTCAAATCCAGCTTGCTGCCGACCCTGCTACTGAGTCGCTTGCCAAAGAAGAAAATTTATTCGATTATAAACTATAGCGTAAACTTTGCGACTTTTTTTCTCAAGACACCCTAGCGATTGCGCTTTATGGCTGTCATACATTTATACACTAACTATACTCTATGGATACACAAACGTTCATCGCATTTGGTGACCCCAATCTCGGGATCTTTCCTTGTTAGTTTTTATTTTTATTTTTATTTTTATTTCTATTTTTATTTTTTTTTTATTTTTTTTTTTTTAAAGGTTAACGTAAAGCCTCAAAATTCTTGCAGACCTCTAACACAGGTTTTCTTATAAAGTTTTACCAAATCAATCTGGAAACAAAATCTAATAACTTATATCTTGTAAATACAAGCAAACTGAAAATTAAGTAAAAAAAAAGGTACATTTATAGTTAAGTATGTCTCAATAAGTTTCTGTTGATTTCAGATACATAATTGAGTACATTCAGTTTGAAGACAGAATTATTGGAACATAAATGTACGGCGTCATTGTTTTCCGTAGCTACTCCAGAGTTTTTGGAGGATTTCTGAATTGTCAGGAAAATACATGGAATTGTTCGCTTGTTCCATTAGTAAAACTGAAAATAGATGAAGAATCTTCGAGAGGCTGGTTATTAAAAGAACTCTTTATAACTCATGTAAGAATAGTTTATTAAATTGAAGTAGTGAACTTCCATATGAGCACTCACTTACAATATGAAAAAAAAAATGGCTCATTATGAATACACAATCATTATTGTAAATAAGGAAAATGCTAAAAAAGTCTCTGATAAAAAATGTTGTTTTCCATACCTTCGGAAAATATCGCACTTTTCGGTCCGGAGATTATTATATCTATTTCTGTTTGTACAGTTATTGCAAGTTTGCAAATCGGGACATCTAACGAGATGGAAGAATGTCTTGAGCACAGGACTTTTAGAAGAATGGTGCCCATGATTGTGTTATATTCAACGACGAATTACAAAGTTATGTCCGACACGTGTGGAAAAGAATATGGAAAGAATCTTCCAATGTTCAGTGATTTAACATTATCAGTGATGTATAAAAGAAAAAATACCATTTTTATTATTGTACAATGAACTCCTACATTCTGGTTTCTACGGGAAAAAGAAAAAATGTCCTTCCGGCCAGTGCCGGGAGGAAGAGGTAGCTTTCAAATTCCTTATTTTAAAAAAGCCAACTTATATCATTCAAACACACGAAGCTCAATTTAGTGGAAACCGAATATAGGAGATTCAATACTAATTTTTATCAATATAATGAATGAGAATTTCGCGAAATTAGTCAGCTTTATCCAAGCTGCTTTTCTTTAAAGTAACTTATATTTGGCTGCCAAATTCGGCGATTTCTTAAAGTGCCTGCCATTTTAAGACAACATGGTGGATGAGGCTAACCAGTGAACTTGGCCGAGACCTTAGTAATTGCTGTGCACATGCTGACTCACATCGGAATCGGTTGATATATACTAGTGCTGTCGCATGCAAAAAATCAGATTTTTCAAAATGTCACCCACAATAGAAATTGAAACTGCTATATCTGAGCCATTTTTTAAGGTAAAGACAAACAAAAAATGCTCCTGAATCCTTATATCAAGGTCAGATACTTAAGAAAGAAACCTTTTTCAATTTCTAATTTTTTTGCACCTCACTTTAAATATATATATATATATATATATATATATATTATTTAATGGCCGCCAATTTGAAACAAGATGGCTGATGAATCTGGCCAGCGAACTTGGTCGAGGTATTGATGTATACTATCCACATGCCTTCTTACATCGAAATAGGCGAATACGTGTGTTATCGCGTGACAAATACAAGATCGTTTCATAATGTTAGCCATGCTACAAATTCAAAGTGCTATAATTCAACCATTTTTTAAGATATAAACAAAAGAACAAATTTTCAGAAACAAAAACTGCTCCGGAATCTTTGTATCAAGGCCAAACACATAAAAAAAATCTTTTTCATTTTCCAATTTTTAAATAACTCATTTTAAATTTTAAATTTAATTTTTTTTTAAATGGCAACCCTTTTAAAACAAGATGGCGAATGAAGCTGGCTAAGGAACTCGGTCGAGACATTGGTATGTACTATGTACAGACCAAGTTACATCTAAATCGGTTCATAAATACGCCTGTTATCGCGTGACAATAATCAGGTCGTTTTAAATTGTCAGCCACAATAGAAATTCAAAATGCTATAACTCAGCCATTTTTTAAGATATAGACAAAACAAAAACTGCTCCGGAATCTTTGTATAAAGGTCAAACATACAAGAAAAAAATATTTTTCCATTTTCAATTTTTTGGTACCACATTTCAAATTTTAAATTTTTTTAAAAATTTTAAATGGCCGCCATTTTTAAACAAAATGGCGGATGAAGCTGGCCAACGAACTCGGTCGAGACATTGGTATGTTCTATGTACACACCGAATTACATCGAAATCGGTTCATAAATACGAAAGTTACAGTGTGACATAGGTCAGATATATATATATATATATATATATATATATATCAAGCAGGACGGTCGTTCTGCCAAGCCAAGCTGAAAAAAAAATGCTAACCTCGCCAAACAAACAAACGCCAAGAATAAAACGCAAGACACCGTAACTGCTTATTATACTGATGACAACTTCTCCATGTTAAATCAACCAAACATGCCAGCGTAAAATTTCCCATATCAAAAGAACCAATCATCGCAGAAAAATAAAACCAAAACCAGAAGGACCTAATGGAAAAGATCTTCAATTTGAGACCAAATGCATCCTCATAAATTAATTATAAAAAGAGATATAGATTTTTTAAAATAACGTCGAGATACTGAAAATGACCGATTTATTTTCTTCGTCACAATTTATGGTTCAATCAAGGTAGAGACTTAAATAATGGACATAAAAAAGTAAGGATTGCATTTTTGGACAGATATTTACTCAATCTACGTGCTTTTGTAAAATTCAGCTTTAAAAACACAAATTTTCTATTCTTAATTAGCGAAAAACTGTTAATTAATTCTAAAGTTTATAAATTATGCCAAACAGCGATAAACCCGCCAAATCATTTTAGAAGTCTTTTAAAATTTTTTATATTATCCTTTTGCATTGATTTCATCGAAGAAAACTATGGCCGAGATCCAGATAGATTTTTCGCTGTTAGCGAAATGAGTTTGACCAATCAGAAGCCAGAATTTTTGAGAATTTTTGCTGCTTCTGGATCCCGGCCTATGTCATAAAAGTTTTGAGTCATTTTCTTAGTGCCATGGATGAAGTGCAATGTTTACAGAAATTTAGGCTGGGATCCAGATGGATTTTTCGCTGTTAGCGAAACGAGATTCACCAATCAATAGCCTGCATTGCTGCAAACAGCGAAAAGTTCGCAAAAGTGCAAGCTTCTGATTAATGAATCTCGTTTCGCTAAAAGCGAAAAATCTATCTAGATTGCGACCAATTATGTTGAACAAAATTTTGCATTTCCACATCCAGGAAGGGTATTGATGTCATAACAACAGTGCGTATTCGAAACTATTTAGGGCATTGATTCTGAACTCCTTTGCTATACATTTCAATATTAAAGAAGTTGTTGTTTCAATAGTTTTAGTACTTTTCTCTATTGCTCACTCTAAAACACGAATATCGAAATTTAACCAACAGCGCTCAGAAACTATAGCGCCTAGAATATATAGTGTTGAAATCGGCTAACCCTGTAATACTTAAAAAAGCGCTAAAATATTGTATCCCTTAAATGTGCAATGATACTGCTGTAATATGCAGATCGCAGCGACATCTGCAGGATATTTTCTACAACTGCAAGAAATTGCTAGTCTATACAATGTAATAATAGTAATACGAAAATCCCACAGATGTCGCTGCGATCGACACTTGAAATTTTAGCAGTATCGTCGCACATTTAAGGGATACAAATTTTTAGAACTGTTTGGATAGCATATTTCCACACTAGGTATTCTAGGCGCTGTATCAGAAACAACACCATAACAGAGAGCCTTTATACATAAGAGTGGTGATATATGCACAGGAGGCATGCTCATTTCAAGCTTTTGTCGAAAGTACGGCAATCCGCTTTCTTGAATAGAGGATATTCAATCTACGTTATGATCACATGGTAAAGGCAAGAACGTCTAGCGTAAAGAAGGGAAGGCTCCGTCTACGTAATGTAAATCCCCACTAGCCAATGAAACAGTTCATGGGAGAAAGCAGTAGTACACTGTTAAAAATATCGTGAAAAATTACCTCTGTTTTTAAAGGCTATCTGTATTCTGACCAATGAGAACGCTTCATAGGCGTTTATGTAGCGTTCTCATTGGTCAAAAAATAGAGAACCTGTAAGAACCGAGGTAATTTTTCACGATATTTTTAACAGTGTAGTTTCCTGTTTCCCTTCTTTTCAGTTAGAAATTCTTTGGGTAAATTACCGGTACCACGTGACTTTTTCAGCCTCGGACCCATATTTGGAATATCCTCCATTAGAAGATACGCGCATGGACGATCTCTATTAGACTAGGGAAATAATTCAGCACGCATTAACCTGACGATAATGGCATACTCGCAAAGAACTTTAACGATTTGTTTTTATCACTTTTACCAATAAACATTTATTGGCCGTATGTCGCTACTTCGTTATAGAGACACACTTGTTCCTAATTAGATCCCGGCCTTAATGTATCAAAATACGGAGTTTGCTTTCTGTACTATTCCTGAGCTCAGTTATAGCGTCTAGAAATATAGGCCGGGATCCAGGTACAATTTTGAAAACAGTGAAAAGTTAGCAAAAATTCTGGCTTCTGATTGGTCAATCTCGTTACGATAACACAGAAAAATCTACCTAGATCACGGTCATAGTGTGGAAACCGGCTATTCCAGTAATTCTTTAAAAAGTGCTAAAAATTGAATCCCATAAATATTGAAAAATACTGAATGACAAATGTGAATAGGAGCAACATTTTCTAGATCTTCCCTGAGCGAAACGTTTTCTTTTGAAATAGTTATGTTGGAATTACCATATGCCGCTGTAATCGACATTCGTCGTTCAGCCTCGTTCAACATTTATGGGATACAATTTTTAGCACTTTTTTAATAAGCCGATTTTTAAACTATATCTTCTAGAAACTATAGCTCCGTTATAGCGTCTAGATTTTATGTTGTAGAAATCGACTATCCCAGCAATACTTAAAAAAGCGCGGAAGTATTGAATCCCTTAAATGTACAACGATGTCGAATTCCAAACAGTCATTTGCATCGACATCTGCAGGATATTTTTTAAAGAAGGAAGAGACATGTGTAATGCACCGCTACAGCGTCTAGAATACATAATGTGGAAATTTGCTATCCAAGAACCGCTAAAAAGTGTATCCCTTAAATGTGCACTGACGCTGAAATCCAGGGAGATTATCGCAGCGACATCTGCTATATATTTTCAAATTTCAAAGTAAACATCGTATTATTACAGCGGATTTGACGCCAAGCACACAGGTAAAATGTAAGTTAATAAAACGTTTAAAAAAATGTTACAGCGTCTAGACCAAATTGTCTTGGAGTTTTGGGAAATATCCTGCAGATATCGCTGTGATCGACTGATTGGATTTCCACACTACATATTCTAGACGCTGTAGAGCCGCGGTAGCCTGTCCTTTTTCGTTTGCCTCGAAGTAGATGACATCATTTGAAGCTGTTCCTAAGTGTGGCCAGCTCATCACGTCACACGGAGATGATTATCTGTACACGGCAATGGACACAAAAAAAAAATCGGCGCACCGCTTTGTACTAATCATCGTGTAAAGATGATCCAACTCCGTGTGACTTTTAAACGTCATGAACTGGCCTATTATGTCATTGGTCACGCTAACACCCTCCCCCTTGCGTCCGCCATATATAGCTGCATCTTGCACTGGAGACTGCTAAATGGGCTGCTATCGGTCAAATTCAAGAGAGAAAAGGGCAGAAGAGGGGGAAAGAACTCGTTTTTTATGTAGTTTTTCAGACGGGAAGATTGACATGTCTGCTCCTCTACTTTCATAGCTTCATGGTGGTGAAATAAACAAACGCCCCCTAAATATTTGAGAAAGTCTTGACACGCGTCACAAAAACATCACACAAAGCACTCACAGAAAGCAAAGGAACAAAATCATTCATTGGTTCGTGGATATGAACGAGCCAATAAATGATTTTTCTTCTTTGTTTTGCCTGCTTTGTGTGATATTTTCCTGACTTGTCAAAGCTTTCTCGAATATTTAAAGGACGTTGAATAGGCCGGGATCAAGATAGATTTTACGCTATTAGCGCGATGAGATTGATCAATCAGAAGCCTGCATTTTTGAAAACTTTTTTATGTTTGCAGTAAACACTCTGGATCCCGGACATTAACTTTGGTTGGTTAAGACGATTTTGAATAAAATCAAATCAGAAAGCCAATGTTTTAAAACTTTTTTGTTTAGTTTAATCGAAATCTTCCACGTCTATTAATGAAAACTGAGTTACTGTACTTTGGACAAAAACTTGAATATGAGTACACGACTTGTGCATATGTGTCACCACTCTTACATATAAATGTACTCTGTTGTGAGCATGATTCTAAGCGCAGCTGGTTAAATTTGAGTATCTGGGTATTAGATAAAGCAATAGTGGCCCGCCGTGGCTGAGTGGATAAGACACCACGCCGCTAATCGCTTGAGAACGTAGGTGGGGGCGGGTTCGAATCCCGCCGTGATCCCCCACGTGATCTGATATATATGTGTTCAATAAAACAAACAAACAAACAAGTAATAGTGAAAGGTACAGTTGCCATGGAAACAACGACTTCTTTAATTCGTATAGAAAATTAATGAATAGTTGTAAATGATTTAAGTTTAAAATGTAGGCAAATGCTTTGAAAATATCAATGGCTCCCATCTAGTATTTTACAAAAGTAATTTAATATATTCACATGATAAGTTAATGCAACTCTTACCTAATGAAAATTCTGCAACAAGAATTATGTAGGTAGATCTTTTCAATGATTAATTCAGAATTCTAAGAACAAAACGAAGTTCTTAAGCGCTCTTCCTCACCCCTCCCCCCACTCAAAAAAAAGAAATACGATAGAAAAGTATAAGTATTTGGATAATTTCAGTATTTCTGTGATCTTTTGTCAGAGTTTAGAAAAGGTGTCTGGGTATTAAAAAAAACATATAACAAATTTGACGAACGATAAGACTAAAGATTTCAGGCAATTTTTAACTGCAAAAAATTTTTATTCTAATGTTTATGCGGCTTTAATAATAGACTATTAAATATAATCAATTTACGGGAATTTTTATACGAAATTATATTCTCACATTTATGCAAATAGGAATGGATAAACAGACTTGAGTAAAATTACATATTTATTCTTTCTTCTCTATAACACGATCTAAATGAAGATGAAGTTATATGTACAGTTTATATCTTTAAATTTTTAGATTTTTTTTATCAAAAATGTTTCATCATCATGTCTAGAATTGCTAGATTTACTTCTTTAGGCAGATCTTCGATTCTTTAGATGCCTGCGGGGCTTCATTCTCGGATTTTCCGTAGGTATTTGTAAAGATAAATTTATTTTGCAAAACCGTCAGCAAAAAAAAGTTAGAACAAATAATTATCTGACAGACTAACTGTAAATATATATTTTATTTTGACTGTATTTGATTTTTACTAAATTTTCATCCTTCATAGAAAATTTTAAGGCGATATAAATTGAGAAAGACTGATACTTTGAAAGAAAAAATTGACTTTCGTTACTTTTAAATTATTAATTACTCTAAAAAATGAATGATAGGTAAACAAAGTGTATACTATTGTGTTTGTTCCCTGCTTATAAAGGCTATACAAGGACTAATTTTAGCGAGTAGAATTATTTCAATTATATATAATCTGTTTTAAAAAAAGAGCTGATATCTACTAAAAAACAACTTTTCAAAAGTAAAAAAAAAGCCAAGCAAAAGAAAAGAAAAGAAAAAAAGGGGAAAGTTGTGGCTAAAAAATAGTGTGATATCAAATTTCCAAGCTAATATTATGGTACTTATTTAACATTTTTTATTAAAAATTTACCATATGTAAGTCGAGTACCTAAGTATGCGTTGATAGAAAGCCTTTTCTCCTTTACTAAATACATCATAACGTGTTTCTGAAAATTAATTTTTTTTAATTATGCATGATGGGCTTGGCGGCCATCTTTCCATATTTTACACAAATTTCTAAGCAGACAAGCTCGTAATATGTTTGCATTATTAAGAATTTTGAACTTCTAGTTTTGGCTACAGACAGATAAATTAAGAAAGTCTTTTATTTTGAAGAAAAAAAACAAATTGATTTTTACTGCTTTAACTAATTAATTAACCCCTTCCGAAAAAAGAGAATCATAAGATGAAACCTGAAGTTACTTCAACTTTATTTTAAGACACAAATTTCTAGGCACTCATTTCCATAAATTAAAAGCATAAAATGTTTGCTTTAGCAACAATTTCGAATTTCCGATCTTAACAATGTACTTGTGTGTTTAGAAAATTGTGTAAAATATGGAAAGATGGCCGCCAAGCCCATCATGCATAATTAAAAAAAATTAATTTTCAGAAACACGTTATGATGTATTTAGTAAAGGAGAAAAGGCTTTCTATCAACGCATACTTAGGTACTCGACTTACATATGGTAAATTTTTAATAAAAAATGTTAAATAAGTACCATAATATTAGCTTGGAAATTTGATATCACACTATTTTTTAGCCACAACTTTCCCCTTTTTTTCTTTTCTTTTCTTTTGCTTGGCTTTTTTTTTACTTTTGAAAAGTTGTTTTTTAGTAGATATATCAATTTTGAACGGAGGGTGGTTTCGGGGTCTGGGGGTCATGATCGATGAAAATATACCAAAATTTTTTGAAATCGCTTTCCTCCGAACGGCTGCAATAGGTAGCTTTTTGTAATGAAAGCTACCTAAAAAATAGATGAAGAATTTTAGATAAAATGACCCATATAGAGGTTGAACAGTACCTGAATATTTTGCTCCAATTAAGTCAAAAGTTTAACTCAAAACCGTAAATTTCATTAGATGTTCCCATTACGCATGACATTTGAATCATATTAATTTCATGTTTTCAAATGTGATATTTTAGCACAAAAGAATTACTGAGCAAAGCTTTTTAAATATATTTGGAGGACCTTGGAGTCAACTATGTGTGAGGAAGTGTATAAATTGCGCTTCATAGGAAGAAAAAAGGTGGTGATTAAATTTTACTGAAAATTGGGCAAAAGCCCTACAGAAAAGTCTACCAAGACGTGCAGCAATTTTACGTCTTAGCCATGCACAGATTTTTCGTTGAGTTTCAAAATTAAAGGAAGAAAGGGATTTCATGGTGAATGAGCAGCTCGTGGAACGTCCTGTGAAAGTTCAAATTTAGAGAAAACTCAAATTCAAATTTAGAGACAACATGTGAAACTGTCGCCCGTGATAGATGAGTAACCACTAGGCTTCTTTCTATGGAACCTGGTATACTGGAGTTTGTCTCTCTAAGACTCCAACAATTGATAATTAAATCTAAAAAGCATGTGAAGAAGGGTAAGTCATTACTGTAAATGATTAAGACAAAATGAAAAACTTCAGGGTCTAGAATAAAGAAATTCATAATATTTATACCATTACAGGTTTTATTTTCAAAATATTATCCTGTATGCAGGTTGTTTGCTGTGAAGCAGGAAGGCGCCATTAAATTCAAAATGCACATTTAAGAACAGAGAGTGGAGGGTGTGAACATAGCAGTGTATAACAGTTTTGATGCGTTCGCATACATCCAAACTCGCAAACTTTTAACAAAATAATAAAAAATTGAGACAATCTTGGCGAACATAGGAATAACCATTTGCCAAAATAATAATGATGACAGTTAATTATTATTTTGGCAGTATAATTATTATTTTCCTGTATATTATTATATACAGCAGATTATTTGATCAACATAAAGGTGTGGAATTAATATAATAGCATTTCAACACATATTTCATTATCTAAGACGAAAAGAAGTTTTGATTCAGTAATCAAACTGACGGGTTAAATTATCTTATTGATTAATAATCTGTTTTACTAAAGGGAATTAATTACTTTTAACAAATAAAGCATGCATGAGGCTTGATGGTGTTATAGAGAATATTTATTAAAGCAAATAGATTTTCTGGATACATTACATATAAAAAATATACATATTATAAGTGAGAGGAGAAATTATCTAGTTATTTATTACTATACGGTCAATGTACGAATTTTGGATTGCACGAGCATATGAAATCATTTGTTTTATATTATGATCTAATGTGATTGATTTATTATTATAAGAAGATGCATTTGGAGCGTAACGAAAAACGTTACATGTGAAAGATATAAGTGGTAGCATAGAGCAACATTATGATAAAATATTTCACTGGAACAAGAAAATGCTTTATTTATGAAAGATGAAAATTATTATTATAATGCAATGACATATGAATAATTTAACACACTTGAATTTTTAAGATTAATCAAGGAGGATATATTAAAAATGAAAGCGTGATTTATGATAGGAATTAAATACGTTTTTTGAGAATTTGAGAGGCTGAATAATTATAGTTGAATAATTGATAATTGATATATTTTATAATGTAATTAAGCTAAGAATATATGATTTGACATCACACTTTTGGTTGGAGAAGAAACGGCCAAGGCAAATCTAGATAAAGACTACAATAGAAAAAAAATGCTCTCGGTTGGTAGCGTAATAAAATGGGTTTTGGACCGCATGAGATGTATCAAGAAATAACATTTTCAGTGGAACAACTGTATTCTGCTGCATGACAATGCTACCGCGCATTTTACAAATATTTCCTCTTGCCCACTAATATACTGTATGTAAATATACAGTGGTGGCCAAAATTTTGGACACTTTTAGGTAGCTTTCATTACAAAAGGTAAAAAGCTACCTATTGCAACCATCCGAAGGAAAACATTTCGGGAAATTTTGCTATATTTTCGCGGATCATGACTCCCCGATACCAAACCTACCCTCCGTTGAAATGCTGACTTATATATATATATATATATATATATATATATATATATCTGAATTTTGTCATGCTGTAGCTCTCGAATTTTTGAATTGATTTGGATGAAATTTTTCATATGCATAGTACATACTAATGTCTCGACCGAATTCGTTGGCCAGCTTCATCCGCCGTCTTGTTTCAAAATGGCGGCCATTTGAATTTTGTGGACACTTTTGGAAATTTTTAGATTTCCTAACTTTCTCTTTAAAATGACCTATGTTGTTAACTTACACTGTGTGACTCTTTAAAATATCTTTTAATGTTTCTAACATCCTGTTTAAAATTATACATAAGCGGTTGTATTTTGTGAAACATAACGTTTTCTATAAGTATACAATGTTAGAAAACATAAAAAAAATTCAAAAATTAAAATGGCCGCCATTTTAAAACAAGATGGCGGGTGAAACTGGCCAATGAACTCGGTCGAGACATTAGTATGCACTATACATATGAAAAATTTCATCCAAATAGGTCCAAAAACTCGAGAGTTACCGCATGACAAAATTCAGATATAAATATATATATATGTATATATTGTTTGCATATATATATATAAGTCAGCATTTCAACGGACGGCGGTTTTGGTATCGGGGGGGGGGGGGGGGGGTTCATGATCGGCGAAAACATAGCAAAATTTCCCTTAGTGTTTTCCTTCGAACGGCTGCAATAGGTACTTTTATTATTTTTTGTAATGAAAGCTACCTAAAAGTGTTCACAATTTTGGCTACAACTGTATGTAAAGTTAAAGTTATGAAAATAAAATATTCAAGAATCCAAATTTTGTTAATATGAGGTCCCTAACTGAGTCAAAGTCCCGATTACTATGACACGTTGGCCTACCAATAAAGACGATACGACTGCTAAACTGTCGTTCTAAACACCACAAGGTAAATAATAAGACAATAAACAGTTTAAGTAGTCATTACCTTTTGACAGTTAAACACATTTTAACAGCTTACTTCCAAAATAAAAGAAATACAATGTACTCTTTCAACGAAAAAATTTATGCAAGGGTTAACTTTTAAGAAAATCTCATCAAAAGCAATTTTTTAGAAAACTCTATCATATAAAACGTAGGCCTGAAAACTAATAATTTATGTAACTGCGAGCAAATTTCTGAGATAAAATGCAGTTAAAAGTATGCTTCAATGTGCTGTTATCGTTTTCAAATAGGTAATTCAACGTATTTAATTAGAAGGAAAAATTATTGGAATTGTAATGAAGGAAGACATTGTTTTCAGTTAATATTTCTATCTTTTCTGAGGATTCTTAATTGTCAGGAAAACATATGAAATTGTTCAACCATTCAATTAGGAAAACTGAAAATAGATGCAGAATATCTGAGAGGCTTGTAAGATAAATGAAGGCTTTTCTATTGTAATGTGTTAAATTAAAATTCAAGGAAAATGTTATTTACGTGTTTGATTTATATTTTATGTAATTTCACCCCTTAAATTTTTAAAAGATAAAAAAATAAGGATTTTTATTAATTTTTTTTATAGTAAGGTAAAGAGTAATTAACGTAGTAGGAAACAGTCATGTGTGCCTTACTAATATAAGCATATAAGCAAAAAAGAATTAAATTTCGAAAATAATTCGAAAATTATTTTCAGTGATAAAGATTCTATAGTGAACCTCATTAACGTATAAAAGTCACATGTCTGCCTGAGTATATTTACGCGAGAGCTACACTGTAGAAAATGGCAGATCTTTCTTAAACAACGAAAATGTACAATAATCACGAACGAAAATATATAACCTGTTCCGAGTCACCCAAGATTCCAAAAAGTGCTCCTTTATCTTTAGAAATCTATGAAAACTATTTATTTTCGAAATGTAAAGAAGAATTTATAAAAATAAATTTTTATTAGCTGCCCGTCATTGCCGGAAACGTTTCCTAACAGCTTTTACAATGCATTCATCAGTTCTCCGTATCTGGAAAATCAGTTTTTCGGATTCTATCCATTCTCAAGTAAGCATTTTCAACTGCATACAATTGTACAAATTTGTGCATACAATTGTAGCAAAATAACGTTAGTTTTCACATTAATGTTAATGCTGTTAATATTGTATGTTTGCCTGTTAAATACGTTTTCTGAATATCAAACTATTTAACTGAGAATGGATAGCATCCGAAAAAGCGATATTCCGATTTCAGAAAACTGAGTACGCACTGTAAACGTGCACTGTAAACGCTACTCAGAAACGTTTCCGAAAATGACGGGCAGTTAATAAAAATTAATTTTTATAAATTCCTCTTTAAATTTCGAAAATAAATGGTTTTCTGAGTTTTTTAAAGGTAAAAGAATGCTTTTCAGAATCTTAGGGGACTTGGTAGAGCTTATTGCATATCTTCTTTCATGATTATAGCACATTTTTCTAGATTAAGAAACATCTGTCATTTTTTACAATGTAGTGTTGCCAGGTGTCCCGCGTAAATTGGGGCTCCAAATGATCTGGACACCAGTACTTAAAGTAATTTTCTTCACCTTTTCTAATGGCAGAATCTGCTATTAAAAAAGGTGAAATAAACGGTAAGAAATTGGTGGATTCCAGAACATTTGGAGAGCTGATTTACGCGCGACACCTGAGAACACTAGTTAGAGCACGCCCAAACGGTCAGATATATAAACCGAATTCATAAAAACTTTCTAACTATTTTACAAAGCGGTAAAAAGAAGAAAATAATAAAATAAATATACCATTCGAGTATATTAGATCAGATTTTTCCAGTAAAAAATGAACGTAATGGAATAATTATATCATTGGAGTACATGACGATTAGTTACATTAGTTTGAAAAACATTTGGAGAAATTTGCAGTTATAGCACTTATATTATAATTTATACCACTATTTAATAGAGACGGCCATTCTCCTAAATTGCAATTCACAAATATTCACGCTTGTAGATTATAAGTACTAGAACTGCAAATTAGCACAACTGATTTTGACATTTCCTTAAGAAATTATTAAACTTTGACGCCTTATAAGTATCCGATTGAAATATTTGAGTGTTTCCAAGAAACTGGGAAAGCTCCTATATATTTTACTTCCTTCGATAGGTGCGCAGCTCTGTTCTCGTGTTTAGGTCCTCCCAAAATCGATACTCGATATCAGGATAAACCCCTTTGCGTCTCCCGTACTCCGGTTGCTGAACTCTCTTCAATTTCGAGTGGGCAAATAATTCTGCCGTATGACATTCCTTATGACGTCATATCAATGAGGGTGAATAGTTGAATGAGTGCAGTGAAAAATCTTGTTCCGAATAAGAATATATCATGGATTTTAAAAGGAGGATGTAGAGCTATTCAAAATGAAAAATTATTAGGCATTTTGGATATTGCTTCGATTTCATTAAACGAATTAGAAAAATTGTTTTTTCATGAGTTAATATTTATTTTCAAATAAATAGAATTTTGGCTTAAAATTTTGTTTTCAGACTATTCTACATGGTCAAAAGTATATCATATTTAATATCAGTGGCAAATCCTGCTACTCAATCTGGGGCCTCTTCTGTTCCCCACTAATTTTTCTGAATAGAATTCATTGCATCATTAAAGTGTAAGAACTTTCTAGAAAACTTGATGGAAACCATTAATAGAAATTACTATTGTGTAAGATCATGTTCAGTTTGAGTACCAGATTTCACTCCTGGTTTATATACAAGGTGTTCGTGCACTATTTTTACAAAATAAGAGAGTAAATAGTATATACCAAGACAAACAATTTTTATTTTCTTCTATCTTTATAAGAAGAAAGTATTGGATTCATGAAAAATTTCGACTTCCGGTTTTCGACGGATTTATCAGTTTTAGTAAGTCCTGAACATGATTTAACAGTTTTTAGAAAATATCTATCTTTAAGTCTGTCTGTGTGTTTGTCTGTCTAAAAGTGATACAAATTTTGTGGGCGCTTCTATCTCAATAACTGATACACGGAATTTAATCAAACTTCAGATTCAGTTAGACCTTGACACAAATTGATTCTGATTAGGTTTTGACGGAAATCTCCCAACAAGTGGCACTGCTATGGTGCATTTTTCACTATTTCTGCAAAAGCTATACCTTAAGAACTAATGTATAGAATTTCATCAAATTTCATATCCTGTTAGACCTTGGCATTAATCGATCCTTTTTACGTTTGGATATATACCGCTCAACAAGTGTCACTTCTTTGCTGTGTTTTCCAAGATTTCCGCGATAGTTATATCTCAAGACCGATTAGATTGTTCTTTAATTTTGGTTGCATACGATTTCATTTACATAGAAGAAAGTTTTATAATGGTCACAACATTACTAGTTTGTATAGGAAACCAGAGTTGCAATCTACTTATTCTGTAAAAAACATAGCGTGTTTCACTCCAAACTGAATGAATAGACAACACATAACTTTGACAAAAATGAAGATCATCAAAAAATTTCAAAATATTAACTTTGCTTCATGTAAAATGTGCTGAATTCACGAGAAAAGATAAAAGTGAATTCCAATTCTGACAGTGACACCGTATGTGTTAGCCGCAACATGAGCGTCTAGATGAGTGTTGTTGTAAAGAAAACGGTGGTCATTTACAACACTTTTCATTATGGCATCACAATGTACACATAGCAAATGTACTTTAAATAATCTCAATTTTTAGAAAATTATCCTTGAAAATCTGAGTTTAGTTTGCAGTGAGACATGATTTATTTTTGACTAAATAAGAAGATTACGATCCAAGTTTACTATACTTGATAATCTGGAACAAAAAAAACCAACTTAATAATCTTGATTGGTAGTCGCCTTTTTAATTTTTATTTTGTAATTCAACTTTATGAACACCCTATATATGATTCGAATGAAAATGTTGCGTAATATTCTAAGCGATTTTTCAGGGTGTGACTAATTTAAGGAAAATAAAATATTGTCGATATCAGCTTATATGATTAAGTAGAAATTTCGCTGAAAAGATTTTTAGGAATGAAGGTATTTCTACGACAAATATATATAAACTAGCGAACTTAGCTCGCTTCGCTGGTCGGTTTCACTAAAAAAAACCCCTTGATTCAAACGAAATATATATATAGCAAATATGAAATGCGCTTACCTATTTTTCTTGTATGTTTGTTATCTTGAATTTTACGCTTCTACCTAAAATGCCTGCTGAGATATGCCAAATGTTCTAAAATTTTCGACCACCCCCTTTAAACCTCTTAGGGTGGGGAATTTGTAAAATAGCTGAAACATATTTTCAATTATTTTTTAGTATATTTATTTTCTGGAATTTCACGCTTCTATCTCAAACGGCTGCTGAGATATGGTCAAATGTTCTAAAAGTTTCAGCACTCCCTTTTAACCCCCTTAAGGGTGAATTTCTAAAATCGCTGATATACGTGTTTAATTGTTTTTTTAGTAGATTTATTTTCTGGAATTTCACGCTTGTAGCTAAAACGGCTGCTGAGAGGCGGTAAAATGTTAAAAAAGTTTCGACCCCCCCCCCCTTTAACCCCGTTAAGGGGGAAATTTCTAAAATCGATGAAACTTGTGTTTAATATTTCTTAGTAGATGTATTTTCTGGAATTTCACGTTCCTAACTAAAACGGCTGCTGAGATATGGCCACATGCTCTAAAAGTTTCGATCCCCTTAACCCCTTTAGGGGGAATTTTCTTTCTCCCCAATTTTCATGCTTCTAAGTTCAGTAGGTTGGACTGGGTGATTATGAGTCAGCGAGCGGGACATTGCCTTTTATATATGGAGATAAAGATTCAAAACTATCTCAAACTATTCCTCCTCATAGGCCGTAATGTAATGTAATTCTTTTAAGTGTCCCTGTAATCCCCCACTTCCACCCACCGCGACCAAACTGTCTTACTAACAGCAGGAAACCAAGGACTATCTAATCACTACAACCGCGTGTGGGTGGCAGTAGGTGGTCATGGAGAAAAGCATGTCTTTACCCACACACACTTGACTTATATATATATAGATACTAGGGGGTTCTGAACCCTGCAAGCTACGCTCGATAACCCCCCTTTCAAACACCGCAGAATATAAAAGCACACTAATCTGATAGGTTTTAAAAATATTAGAGAAGATCGAATTATAATGAAAAAACCTGTAGCGACCTCCCTGTAAACGGGCTTCCATTCAATTTCCTTTGATTGCGAAAATTTATGGCCGAATCAGTTGCTGTTAAGACATCCAATGGTTGATTTTGTGTTTGATTAAAGAATATCAGTTAAACATTTGAAAAGAAGATAAAATAAATTGAATTAAGTTAAACAGAGTCTTTGCCTCCCGGTATTTTTTAACAGCGTTATCGTTATAAAACGATTGACATAATAAAGTTTACTACAATTACTACAATTTACTGCTTTAACATTTCAAGGGCGGTGGTTCATTTTTGGACAACTTAATTTTAATTCTTAAATGCCACATTGGCACCAGAATATTGGAATGAAAAATTTCCTTTTATTAAGTAAGTGAAAAATCCGTAATAGAGGCCTGTGCTAATTGTCTAAAGGAAAAAGATGATGATGAGACAGTGGACTCAGAACATCGTGCCGACAGTCCCGACTGTGCCCGTTTTAAGAAATACAGAGAGACCTTATTTTCCAGACGTTTATAACACTGGTCCCTTTAAGTTCTACTTCTTCTGATTCTGTGCGGTTCATTCAGATAAATTTACACCATTGTTTCGATGCTAACGATGCTTTGGGTCGCTATGCGGAGAGCAATGATGTAATCTTTTTTCTCTGTCAAGATCCTTATGTGTATGAGGGAGCAGTTTCTGGAATCTCGCCAGATTGGTTGTGTTTCTCTTTTTTTTCTAACTCTGCTGCAATCTTGTGTACTAACAAAGCCATGTCATGTGTTGTAAGTTTTAGATCTGAAAATAGTATTTTTATTTCGATGACATTGCTACAAGGTCCTATGATAATTGGATCAGTATGTATACAGTGCTCCATCTGGTAATATTGATAGAGACGTCTCCCTGGATCAATTATTATACGAACTGTTCACGGCTTTTAATTGGTGGTGATTTTAATGTTCCCTTGAATTATCTGGGATACACTAGAGAAAATGATCGAACAGAGACATTTTACGACTATATTATGATTGGTAATCTGAGAATTTTAAACGACCCAGATGCACCCCATTCATACGCATACGGCTAGAGAAAGGGTCGTCCGGACCTAACGCTGGCTGGTTCTGATATTGTTCCGCTATTGGATAACTGGCAGGTTATTGATAGAGTTTTCTCATTCTCCGATCATAGGTATATTTCCTTTGACCTTAAATCGGAAGTTCTTTATAGTCACATAATGAGATATAAAACTAAAAATAAATCTTTTACAAAGTTCAATAGACTTTTTAGACAGAAGAGTGATCTATTGCATGATACCCTAGAAAGAGTTCATAATGTTGCTGCTTTGGAAGATTGGTTAATTAGTTTTAATGAATATATTCAACATATCATGCAAAGAAGCTTTAAATTAGGTAAATTATCTCATAAGCCAAGAACGAGTCGGTATACAAAACAGTTGAAGGTTGAGAGAAAAAGAGTGAATGCACTTTACAAAAGACATCGGAAAAATCTGGATATGGAAGAATACATATGTCTTGGCTCGTCGGCAATACAAGAGGAATCTGTGACGTGCGAAAAAGGTTAGACAAATTTCTGTAGAAGAACGGAGGATGCTTACGGCAACCTATATAAATATGTCTCTGGCAAATCTATTAAATATGCCGATTTGGCTTTTACAACTCTCGAAAATTCTTCAGTTTTTGATGGTTATGATGAGGTTGCAGCTACATTGATGCAAGAGCACTTTAAGATTAATGATATACCACCTTCCATTCATAATTTTATAAATGATGTTGATTATACAGATCATCCAGATTTGGTGTTGTTTACAACCCGTGAATTAAATTTTGTTTTAAAAAAGCAAAGAAATAATAAGGCTCCAGGTGAGGACAATATAGATGCCTTAGTTGTGAAAAATCTCTGCAAAAATTTTAGATTTTTGATGCTCAGCATATTATTTAATACCTGCTTAAGGCTCGCCCATTTTCCAACATGTTGGAAAAGGGGTCTGTTAGTATTCTTCAGGAAGAGAAACAGACCTCCTGCTTTACCGCGCTCCTATAGGCCTATAACATTGCTATCTGTGTTGGGAAAGGTTTATGAAAGACTGTTGAAAACTAGAATAATTTCGATGCTGGAAAATACAAACTATCTTGATGATAACCAACATGGGTTTCGCGAAGCAAAGAGTACATTGACGGCAATGGCTTCTTTAAGGAATTTGATAAGGGAAAAGTTGACAACATACAAGTACTGTGCTTCCGTTTCCTTCGATATCTCGGGGGCCTTTGATGTCCTGGACTGGTCCATCGCCTCGGAGATTATTGATAAGTTACCAATCTTTGTTTATTTGAAGAGAATTTTTAAAAATTATATTTCTTCAAGGCAGATTGGGTTTCGATTTCACCGGGGTGTCCGCTGGTTGAGGATTTTCTTTGGCTACCCGCAGGGGTCTTGTTAATGGCCATTGATCTGGTCAATTGTAGCAGATGAAATATTGAAGCAGAGTAGATATAATTTAATGGATATGATTTCATACGCAGACGATTCAATTGTTACAGATGGTGCAAATACAAGAACGTCATTGGAGTACAATATAAATAACCATGTGGCAAATTTTGTTACTGCCTGTGCTCGTTTGAATCTATCAATTAATCCAGATAAAACTGTGGCCATGCTTTTTGGTACAAAGACACTAAAGAAAAGAAGACCGATTTTAAAACTAATTAATAGAAGTATTCCTGTTAAAGATAACATTATGTATCCCGGTTTTATGTTAGACAGCACATTTAACTGGTTAGAACATTTGGACATGGTCAGAACAAAAATTATAGGATTTACATGTAATGTAAGAAAGACTCGGATAAGGGATCAAGGTCTTTCTATTGAATTTACCAAGATTTGGTACTTGAACGTTCTTAAGAAACAAATTAGTTATGGCCACGAAGTCTGGTATAATGATTTGAAGTGTCATGGTCTACAAAGGTTATCATCTTGCCAACGAATGTGTTTACTTTCAATAATAAAATCTTATCGTACAATATCAACGGATGCACTTTGTGTGTTAGCAGACACGCCTCCTTTGCATCTGGAACTCTCGGCTTCCTCACTAAAATATAATGTGATACATGGTAATTCATCCATGGAAATTAATGATATCTTTGGGAATTCTAGTAAGTTGATGAACAAAATTAAGTCATATGATTATCCATATTTTTGTTATTCACATCATATCATCTTTGTAAGACCAGTGGTCGACTCGGTTCCTGTCTATAATCATCCAGTAATTTACACTGATGGATCAAAGATGAATGAGGGTGTTGCGGCTGCCTTTACAGTTTATTATCATGAAGCTTTTATATTTGATTTCAGAGTTAAACTTCGGTCATTTAATTCTGTTTATCAAGCCGAATTGGTGGCAATTTCAGAAGCAATTGACTGGTGCAGATCTACAGATTTTAAAGTTTTTCATCTATACACTGATAGCTTATCTTACAGCGCTCTTCAGAGATTATTTCCTACAGATTCCCTGTTGATGAAAATTTTTACTAACTTAACGTTTATTGAATAAAAAAGTTATCCATATAGGCTGGTTGAAGGGCCATGTTGGTATACAGGGGAATGAAAGAGCAGACTACCTGGCAAAATCTGTGATTATGGATGGAATTTTTGATAAAGAAGAAGACATACCTATACCTATAAGTTACCTTAATTCGGCTTTGACAAGGAAGGTTATTTCTGACTGGCAGCATCATTGGGATAATAGTAACAAGGGTAGGGACACCTTCAGTTTATTAAGACATGTAAATACAGATTATCTTTGTTATTCACAAATCTGTGCATACTTTTATTTCTCTCACGGTGCATTCCCAATCTATTTATATAAGATAGGACGTAGGGATACCGACAAATGTCTTTGTCATAGAAGGGGTGATGTACGTCATTATCTTTTTGATAGTTGCCAGGTCTCAGATACTCATTTTTATTTCCATCGTAACAGATCGGTGGAATGGAACATTTGCAACATCCTCAATTCGAGATCCAATTATGGTAAACTTAAAAAGATTTACAATAGCTTTAACAAGGCATTTTCATTCATAAAGTATACTTTTTGATTTACAGCTCATTTATTTTTTATATATTTTTAAAGTGTTACTCCTCTGGTTACAGCTTGATTTGTGGCTATGGTTTTTGAAATTAGTGCTCAAGCTTTTGTGCTTAAGTTTAGTAATCTCTAAATTACTGTGTTTATCAAAACTATTGAATCCTGTCATGAACAATGTCAAAACTGGACATTTCTCTTTTAATGGACAATCAATTTTAGAGACTTTTTTAAATAAACTTCTGTTTATACGGGACATTTCTTTTTTTATGGACATTTCTCATTCAAGGACATTTCTCTCTTATGGACTTGTGTTTTCAATCCTCATCAAGTTTCTTCAAGTTTTCTGGATTGATGTTCTACAGATTATTGGTGCTGGTAGAGAATTTTACTATTTATTTTGGTTAGTCAATTGGATTAACAGTTTGGATTCAATAGACTAGGATTCTGTTTCTTAAAATATACATTTATAGCCCTGACATACGGTGGTAGATGTTTCTAAAGGATGATTCTTTTCTGTCTCTGGTGGTGCACATTTGTTGTTCTGCCATGTATGTGTTAGTTCACAGTTAAAGTAACTGACTTTTTTATTTAGTTATTACTTTTTATGAACTAGTGGATTTTACTAGAATCAAGAACTTTTTTTTAATCTGTTATATATAGAATGTCGTCAAGCCGAAACTTCGTTTGTGAAGTTTGTCTGTTAACTTGTCTTGTAATTTTTTTTCCTGTATCTATCTCAAGTGACTTCACTTCGGTATGTTGATCCTTTGAATAACTGCCGTTTTTCTGGTTTTTCCGGGCCTGTTGGCTTGGCGGAGGTTTCGTTTGGTGGTGGAGGGGATTCTCCTCCGCAGCATATAGCCTATGCCAAATTTGGTGGGCGCTCCGGTTGGGTGATCAAGTCCCTGATCAAGTAAGTGAGCAAAAGCATTTTCGTATTTGGAAATAAATTTGTTTGTAAATTCTTGCGCTATTCACTGATTTCAAGATTTTACGAATAGAAGTACCTTGCCCCTGAAAGGGTTAAACGCATATTAATGTATTTATTATTTTAAAGTTTCCTTTCTCTTTTAATATTCAAGTGTAAATACAATTTTCAAGATATAATTTTCAATATTTTCCTGCTTTTAACACGTACTCATTTAATAGTACATAATTTTAAAGTTTTTTTTCTTCTTTTAAAAGTCACGTGTAAATAAATTTTTAATCGTAAGGAAATATTATTCTTTGCGCTGTTTTTAGAATTGAAAACAATCTCTATAATAATAGCCTAGGTCGTGACTATCATCAACAGTTCTGAGAGGATCCCTTCGCTTTTTATATTCCAGGCGGCCATTTTGGTACTTTAATGTTAGCTAGCCACAGGTGATAAGTCGCCAAATATTATTCTATCACCCTCATTTCACTTATAATAGTCCAAGTCGTGTAACTACCATAAACAATTACGGGCTGATCCCTTCGCTTTTCATATGAAAGATTTCCATTTTCATAGAAGAATCAAAATTTTTCTTTCGAATAAAACTTCATAAAAGTTGCCATGATCGCAAAGAATTCTTGGCACTTTTGTGTTAGCTAAGTGCAAAATTCGCTAATAATTCTTTTTTTAACTCGCCAGTTAGCATTTTTTTATTTTTCGAGTGGTAAATTAAAGCGGTACTACTTGGTTATCCCATCGACCAAAAATCAATCGCCAAACTATAAGATTAAATGCCTATAATGGTTGATCGTAAATGTCACATTCACTTGACTTTGAGGAAGTTACAGGTATTTACGCCATCAAGGGATTTTTATTTCGACGTTTTATTTGTATTTTTATTAATTTTATACTAATTTATTTGTTCTTTCGTTATTTAAAATAAAAATTTGCCGAGTGGTTTGGCGATTTATATAATTTGGCGAAATTGGTCGACGGCATAACTACGTAGTACCATTAAAACAATGCTTTGAAGTTGAAATTAAATGTCATGATTTGTGGCATTATTTAATATTTGGCACAGATGTCATATACGCACCGGGTTCGGTGTGATTTTTTTTACGACAATTTGGCGAAAACCTCGTTTTCCAATGCCAGTTACATATGTGTTTTTAGATTATTTTCTATTATTTTTAAAATGAAATAACAATAAGCAAAAAAAAAAAAAAATTAATAACTATAGAACAAAACAATTTATAAAATATTTTTTTAAATAAAAAGAAAATAGATGTAAATAAACATTTATTAATAAATAAGCAACAACATCCGGGTTACCATGTCAGGCAAAATAACGCCATTTTGGCACAATTAGGTACCCCGGTGCGTATATGCCATCTGTGCCTAATATTTTTGTGTTAGTTTCGTTAAAAAAAAGAAAGAAGTGAAAGCCATTAATTTTAAATGTTTCACTTTTAAATGAAACTTTTGTATTAAATAAAATGATAACGAAATACCAAAAAAAAAAAAAAAAAAATGCGACGGGAGAAACATTTGGCGAACGATTGTTGAAGTAAATTGAATTACGAATGAAAGGAACATGATACATTTCTTAGCATACATTTAAGGGAGGCCAAACTGGTAGCCGTATTAGTTTAAAGTAATAACCTTTTCTAAAATATGAAAAAAAAATATCTGTTAAGATCATAATTTGAGTTGCCATCATTAGAGAAAATTATTTAAAATTAGAAAAAAAAAATAATATCTGGAAAAATAATTGGAATTTAAAAATTATAATACCAGTTTTGAGATCGAGTATCAATACGGAGTTTTGATATTAATTTCATCGAATAATATTCCATATTTTAGGAGAAATCGCCTTGAAACATAATCAGTTGTTTAACCAGTCGATCATAAAATCTTTCATTCAGTCGTTTCCTAAAGTTGTTTCATAAATTCGTTTCATTGGGATTTTATACGTATATATAGGGTAGATAGATTACATAATTTCTTCAATTCATGTGCGAGCTGTTTATATTATTCAATATCGTAAAGCACATTATGTAACAAATTATTGGTGGCAAGCAGTAATATTCTAGTAACTAATGGGAACGTCTGCCAGAAGTTTGATGCTCTCTGAAGTACAATTTTATGTTATGCCACGGCTCCCGATCATACTATCTTGGGATATGGTCCTTTGTGCATAGAAGCAAAATTCTGATTTTTCTCCAAACCAAATTAAACGTATTACGAATTTGAAATTTTGCGTAACATACTCGAGACTGCTTGTTTTTGTATTTTTAACTGTAAGTCACGCCTATGACCGTCACTCAAACATATTGCATTATTTTACACAAAGATTTTTTTCTGTTCGCATTTCCATTACGAACGTTTACACATGTGTGTATATATATACAGGGTAATTATAAAAAAAAATCTATCCCGATGGATGGGTTCCTATCTATCATACCGTTCACAGAAACGGAATGAAATTTTGGTTGAAAGTATTTTGAGGCATGCGCTCAAGAACCATATGAAAAACAACAGTTAAACTCTTAACAATTACGGTTACAGGGACGAAATTTCGATAATTTCAAGTGGCAACACCTACTTATTTTACTGGACTGTGATATTCATAGTGAAAAAACATAAAAGGCGTTGGAACGGTACCTGTAGCACGAAAATCGCCGTTACTAGACAGACTAAGAGGAAATGAAAACAACTGTGGCACTCAGCAGAGCACGATTTCCTTTTCTAATGACGTCACCCTTCACAATGTGTTTTCAGCTGTGATCCTAGCCTGATGAATTTCCTTCGAAACAATAAGAAGAGACAAAGGTGGGCAGATTTCTTGGTTCGGCATAAAACACCGTCATGACTGACGTTGTCGTACTAAAGAAAAGAAAAGACACTATGAAATGCGTGCCGCGTATCTTTTTTGTACTCTCAACAATATGCCGCTTACCGGGAAAGAACGTGGAGAAATTGTAAACATTTTTACCTGAACGGACAAAATGCCGTAGAGGAATTGAGTGTTCTACCACAGAAACCATGGTCTGGGCAGTGGCCCGTGTATTGTAAAAGCTGTACAGGACTTGATACGCAAATTTGAAGAAACTAGTCGCTCATGCGATCGATCTCGGCCTGGATGACCTTCAGTTTCTTTCGAGACTGTTTCAAAAGTCCATGAGACTATAAGCGAAGTTCTGTAGTTGCCGAATTCTACTGTCTGCAAGATACTGCGGTTCGTTCTCCATATGTTTCCGTATCGGTTCCAGCATGTCCAGATATTGCAAGCGGGTGATAAGCAACAACGGCTAGATCTTGCGAATCAATTTCTCATCTGGTATGACCAGGATGACAGCTAGCCTTTATGCATTCTGTGGATGGACCAGGCCAATTTCTCGTTGACTGGTAACGTTAATTCGAAGAACTGCGTGCACTGCGCAGACAATAATCCCAATGATGTGGTTGCACTTCCGTCACATGAAAAAAAAATGACTGCGTTGTGTGGTATAACAAGGCATCTTCATCCTCGACCATTACTGTTTTGAAGAAGTTGTTGCCGGAGGTCTACAAACGTGTAGAGTCTCGATATCTTGAAATGTTGATTAATTATGCAATTATCAATTTGTAACAGCGTCGTGTGGTTGCAAGTCGATGCTCTTCCACATGTGGGGGGTCTTCTGTAAAACATTTCTTAACACAATAGTTTGAAGATAGAGTTATTTCCCACTATTTCACGTTCCCGTGGCCTCCAATGTCTCCCGATCTCACTCCAAAGGATTTCTGGCTGTGGGGATACCTGTAATCCAAAGTGTATGCATTTAATCCGTAAACTGCATCTGATTTTAAAGACGCCATCAGATGTCAGGTGCAACAGATTTCTCTTGCTATGGGACGTGCTCCAATGCTATCAAACATCTGCCGCATGCAAGTGTCATCGTTTGTGAAGGATGTTACGTGGAAAGTTTGTGAAAAACAATAAAATGATTTTCTTTCTGTTGCTGCCCCACCAGTGGCCGAGAGGTTCTGCTCTCGAAGCTGGTAGACGGGAGGTGCTGGGCTCGATCCCAATCGCGCCCGTCGGCCTAATCGTTCGGAGTTTTCGTGGTTTTCTTCGAGCCTTGGATTTCCAAGCGTTAATACGGGTTAGGTTCCCTTAGAAAGACCCCCACGAAGGGCATTCCCCCCCTGGGCCTATATCCCCCGAGCAGATAATTGGCCGTCAAAAACCAACCAACCAACCATCTTTCTGTTGCTCAGTGTCCTTATTGATTGTTTTCATTTTTCATCTTAGTCTGTCTGGCGTCGGCGATTCACGTGCTGCAGGTACTGTTCCAAGGCTATTTATGGTTTTTAACTATGGAGATTATATACCAATAAAAAAGTAGTTGTTGCCATTTGAAATTTTCGAAATTTTGTCAGAGTAACCATAACCGTTAGAGTTTAACTGTTCTTGTTCATATGATTCTTGAGCGCATACCTCAAACTATTTTAAATCAAAATTTCATTCAGTGTCCGTGAAAGGTATGATAGCTAGAGGATCATATATCGGGATAGATTTTTTATAATCGCCCTGTATATATATATATATATATATATATATATATAGTATATTAAAGGTGATGTTTATAATCAATGTCTTATATAAATAGTACACTGATTGTATAAATACGCATATGTGTACCTTTTTGAGAAATAATTTAACATGTAAAATTCAAAAGTAATGACCATAGCTGAAGTTATAGATCCACAAGACGTTAGTTTACGTCAGACGTTGCGAATATCGTCAACCGGGGGTACTTTGGTCCATCCCATAAAAAAGGTTTTATTCTTTGTATTGAACAAACAATACAAGATAATTTGGAGTTTTTGCCCTTGAAAAATACTTCATACCCTACTCTAGGGTATTTGAATAGTTTGGGGGTAATTTAATTTTTTTAGTGACAACACTGGATGTGTTTTCGTGTGTAAATTCTAACTCTCCAAACTTTCTATAGTGAAACAATCCGGATAAGAGCTACAAATAAGGTAAGTGTCAAAATATTACCTTTAGTAACCTGTAACCCATGTGTGATGATAGTTTTTCTTTTAAAATTTCATTTTGACAGGAAATGTTTGCGTTTTCATAAAGCTAACATGAAAACTAGTATTTCGGGACTACTTTGTGCCAGGCCTTTTTTGGTCCAAAAAATAGCCCCAATTACTTAGAACTGCCTTTTATACAACCAAATCTCTTAAAACATGTTTTAAGTAACATTTTTTTCAAATGTTACTGTAGCAAAATGTTACATTACTTGTTTTTGTTCCAGTTGCTGAATATAATATGGCGAAAACTGTTTCTCGTTTCTTTAATTTTAACAATTGGTTTATTGTGTTTAAATGTTAAAAAAACAAACATTTCTTTATCGAGTTTGCTGTGTTAATTTATTAGCAAAGGTTATTGCAAGGGGATTCAATGAAAATGTATTCATTTACATATGAAATATATTAATTTTATATGAAACTAAGCGAATGGACAAAAGAAGCCCCCAACAGGGGCTACTTTGTTCCAAAACTTTAAAAATCGTTAAAAAATTAAAAAAAAAATTCTCTTAAAAACCATACAGTTTGCTTCATTGTTTCATGTTAATTGTTTACAACTCCATTTCGACATTGAAAAATCGCATATAATATTTTTTAATAATGGAAATGTGAGTAGAAATCAGGAAAAAGTTGCCCAAAGTAGCCCCTGTTGACGGTTGTTATTTAAACTGTTGTTTGTCCCGGTTGTTATTTTAACAACTAAATAAAAAAAAAGTATCACATAAAAACAAATTCTTTATTAATAATTTTTCAGTTTTTTTAAACATGCCTATTTGGTTTGGAAAAAATAGGAAGCTGGTAGATATGCTGTCGCATTCCTGTCTATCAGATATATTTTCAGACACTTTTTACAAGAGGATTTTAGATTAAATTCAAATTAAAAGTATTTTAAGATTCTTTACTTCATATCATTGGATTTTATATGCATAACATACACAAAGTACATATTAATTTCCAAATCAAATATATAAAAAAAATATTTCCTGTATTGCAGTATTTCTTCAACATTGCAACTCATCCCATTTATTAGAAGTCTCAAAATAGATTTCCATAGTTTTTGAAAGCAAAATTTCGTTTGAGCATTCAGTACCTTCATGTGATAGTCGAGGACAGCATCCAACGAAACAAACAAATTACCACACTTTTATCCATCCCAGCTGTCACGTGATTAACATAGTCTGGCTCAGGTTTGCTAGTTTGGCCTCTTTTTTAATAAAAAATTCCGATTTCATACCAGAAGTTTTGAAAGAAGAATTTTTACTTTATGTAATGACGATATGTCTGTCATTAAACAAAGTAAAAATAACTAATTGGAATTTCTGGTATGAATTCAAAATTTATGAATATAAAATGAGACCAGACATAAATCCCGTGTCTGGCTTCTTCCAATAGTCGAGCTACTTTTAAGAAGTCCATCTTTATCATGTGGCATTTAAATATCATTGCCAGTTTCTCTCGTTAGAATAATAATAATCTGATTATTCTATTTATAGAATATAGGATACATATTTTTAAATATTTAATGTATTTTATATTTAATAATTATAATAATAAGACAAACAATTTTTAATATTTAATAAATAATTGTCAATAAGAGCCCCACTTAATGTTTAAAACATATAGTATTGTAAAGAAGACCATATAAAAAATACACATTAATTTTCTAGAAATTTAATTTTTCTTACATAGCATCTTCTTCCCTTCGTGTAATTTAATTTTTTTTAAATAATTACTTTGGGTTTACGTTAAATCAAAAGAACTAACATTTTGCTTAATTAGTTGAGGTGAATATTATACAGAGTGTTTCAAAATTTCATGTCAGAAATGTAACGGCAGGTAGAGGGGACCTAAATAAGCAGATTTTGTATAGGAATATCGGTGCGGAAATGCAATGTTGAGCAGTAGAGGACGCTGTTGACTGCGGCAGATGAATGCTCTTCGTTGGCTTGAATTGTCATTTCCCGAACGGATTTCGAGCAACATGCATTATAACACCCTTGTCTACATGCATTTCATGTATGGGATTTCGCAAGGAAATGGATTGGCTGCTCAAAGGATTTAGATTGAACAATTCCCGGTTAGGATTCTGCCGGATCCTCGAACATTTGAGCGTCTTCATTAGGAGTTGTGTGCGAGTGGATCGTTTTAAGCTTCCAGGTGTGATAAGGGCACTGTAAGATACAGTCGAGCCCCAATTTAACGAACATCTTGATTTAGCGAATTTTTTTAAAGGTCCCGACGAAAATGGAACAAAAATACTTCTATGCAACGAATTTATAATTCCGATTTAACGAATAACTTTCAATGTAAAACAAAATGAAAAAATGAAGAAATTTTTTAATAGGGTAATTTGAGGTGAGATGCCGTGTTGTACAAGATACCGTATCACGTAGTTTTCATATGCGCAGGCGATGTAGGGAAACGCTGATCAGTTGTAAAGAAGAGGGTTCCCTAGTGATACTTTAATTTCCATTTGCGTTCTTTTTAAAAATTTTTAAGTCGTACTTTTTTTATTGCTATTTCGTCTTAACACTTCTGATAAGTGTCCAAAATCTTTTACGTGATTTCTTTATTTGCCTGTCTAAATCTTAGTTTAAACACCAAAGAGACAAATCTGATGCTTTAGAGAGTACTGGTACCCGACCTTTCTGCAAAGCATAAATGATGGCCGGTTATCGTTTCTTCACGTCAGTGGGGCCACCAGCGTCTTGCAGAATACTTTGGGGTGAGTCGACGAAATTTTTTGGGGGTAAGATGCCGGTTGTTTTCCCTTGGGGTAAAATGCCGGTTATTTTCCGTTGCGGTCAAATGCCTTGTTGTTTCTTCATTGTTTAAATTACTCATGGCTATTAACTAACTTATCAGCAATTTTAATCAGATAATTTAAATCAGTGATTAAATCGTGATTTTAATCTACTAATTAAAAAAACTCTGATTAAAATTATAAATTTTCTAAATCTTTAAAATGACATAAAGAAATATTAAAATCTAAGGTGAACATAATTTGAAAGGTTTCTATATGTATTCTGCCTTATAAATAAATTTTATTGGCCTTTTAAATAATTATTTAATAATTATTAATTTTAATCATTGTTAAAAATTTATGTCAAATGCAGTTATAAATAATTTTAATAAACGTAAATATCAACAGTATATAATATAGTACGATAACTAGGGGCTTCTAGCACCTACGACCTGTGCTCGCCAACCTCCATCCAGACACCGCAGACTCTAAAAACACTCTAATTTGATACTATCCTTGATCTGCTTTGAAAATATTACGGAAGATTAAATCGTAATTAAACGACTAGGAGCGATCTCCTGTAATCAGGTTTCCGTTCATTTCCATTTGGCTGAGGGATTTTAAGACAAAATCAATTGCTGTCAAGAGAGCTAACTGCTACTTTCGTGATTGATTAAATAAGATCAACCCAACAATTTAAAATTAGCTTGTATAAAATGGCTAAGTAAACAATTTTATAAAGACGCTATAGGAAATTTATTTTAAATTAGACATTTTAAATGTATCGTTTTAAATATGAAGTAGATTTCACCAAAGTTTTTTTTCTCATTTTAATATTCAAATAAAAATAACTTTAAAGGCCTATAAAAGCCAAACTAAATGGGAGTGACAATAGCAACTGCGAATTTCCAGGTGTCTCATGCCTTTCTAAAAAAGAATTAGATAAGAAATCAAAGGGTAGAAAGACAGAATCTTTAACTGACGATGATATGGATGATGATTAAATTCCCTCCCAAGATTCAGAAGATGAGGATTTTTTTTTTTTGAGTGAATGAGAAGGATTGTTCAGAGTGTCTAGCAGAGTGCAATAAAACATACAAAAATTGTGATGGGATCAAGCGCATTCAGTGAAACTGTTGGTTATATAAAAACTGCTCAAAGCTCCAAAACAAATGTGCAGTTTGTGGCAGACCTGAGATATTGCTAAAAAGAACAAAGGGACATATGAAAAACATTAACAAAAAAGCTTGACTATAAAGCACTTTATCACAGTGGTTTTAGCGTAGTTAAACTTGCTATGTTTGAAAATAGGCATAATTCTTTTTAATGTTAAGTAGAACATAATATATTTAATAAATATTATACAAACAAATATATTAACATAACATAAATAATTATATAACAATTAAATATTAGTTTGTTCTTTTATTATATTGCTAACGTTTGTTACATTCATATTTTTGTAATTTCCTAATATTAACTAAGTTAACAACTTTAGTATGTCTAAAATATTAAAGTTACTTTTATTCATCCCATTATGTTTTATACTGCTTCACAAAAATTATTGTTTACATTGAAACTCCACAAGGCATCTTACCCCTAGATAGGTGGCCATCTTACCCATACCTATGGGTAAGATGCCGAAATGCAAGTGTTTATAAAAACAAAATTTTTGATGCTTTCTATAACATCTGTAAAATGAAATAAGTTTTAAATCATACATAAGAGTCTAAACTTAACAATAAATCAATAAATAACAAATATGAACAACAGGCGACTTTTAAAACAATTAAGTCAAAAACTACGGCATCTTCACCCAATTTACCCTATTTAATAAAAAATGTTAATGTCCCTGATTATTAATTTTTTTATATAATGTATCTTGTGACGCAGAAATATCTACATGCGAAAATAAACATTACACCGAGGTTATTAATAGCAATAGTAGTGGATCGGATGAAGATAAAATAGAAATGAAGCATGTAACGTTTAAAAAAGCAGTTAGCAGTTTGGATATTTTGAAACGATAGATGATGGTTCAGGATGTTGGGGACTCTGTTTTCACAACTTCAGAAAAGAATTGATAAAGAAGTTTAGAATGCAAAATCGAGACAAAGCAAACAAACATCTATAAAAGATATCATAATTTGTCTATAAAATTTGAATAAATGAGATTTTTTTTCTTAATTGCAATTCCTGTGATTTGTAGTAGTACATAAAAAAATAAACAATTTTTATACAGTGAATTTTCTTAAAGCAAAAAATGTTTAACATCATTATTAAGGTAAGTGAGCATCGTTCTTCTTATTTATTGCCATTTTTTAAGTTGTTCTGTTCTATAATAATATTCCTTTGATTATCCCGATTATAACGAATAATCTCAATTTAACGAACAAAGTTGCTAGTCCCGAACGATTCACTAAATCGGTGTTCTACGGTATCTCAGAATTCCTGTATTGTAAGAAGCAGCACTGCGTATAGTAGAGGATAGTCCTTCAACAAGCTCAAAAGCTGTTGGAAGTGCGTTGAGTGTGAACCATTTCTTTGCTTAGCTTCATACATAAAATGGATGTCGGCAAGCTCCGCATTTGTGTAATAATGCATGTTGCTCGAAATCCGATTCAAGCCAACAAAACGCTTTCATCCACCGAAATTAACAGCGCCCTCTAATGCCTCAATACTGAATTTCTGCACCCACATTTCTACACAAAATCTGCTTACTTAGGTCCCCTCTACCTGCCTCTACATTTCTGACATATAATTTTGGAACACCCTGTATAGCCATTAAGGAGTAATATCCAAAAATAAGTTATCCGTACTTCGTTCGGATCTGCGTAACATAAGAAAACATTCTTGTGATAGTTAAAACGGCAAAATGTATAAATAATGTAGGAAAACCTTTTTACCCGACTGCCAAGACGGGTTATGGGTTTGATGCGTATCTGGGTATGTGGATTTCTTTACACCCTCGAAGCATACCAACGGCTGGATAGATTTTAATGAATGAGGTCGCTATCGATTCTTCTTAACCGTCCGATGGTTATAGCTTAGGTTTTGTTTTTATAAATTCAAAATGGCGGCCGTAAAATAAAAAAATGGCGGTAGAGACGAAAAAAAATTTTTACGCACCCTATTGAGTGGCATATCATTGGATAGGTCTTTCAAAATGAAGACGATGTTTCATTGACAATTTTACATTCAGAAGCTCCGTTCAAATATTACACAACCTGGAAGTTGTGTAGGTAGGATCTCTAGCTTTACTGCAACTCTAACATTCATAGACATCTATAGGCCTCACCAAAACAGTGTTTATAGATAGGAACTAACAATTAAGCACAACTTGAAAGTCATCAATACAAGTAAATAAAAAAAAAAATAGGTAAGTAATATAAAAAATAGTTTCACATTGATGAGAAATAATTAATTAGTTCGCTTTTTACGCAGTCGGGTTTTTTGATTTTTTAAATTTAATTTTTACTTGATAAATTATTAATTACAAGTAAAAATTGGAAGCCTTGAAAAAATAGCTTAATCGCCCGGATTTAGGAAAATTCCAACTTAGGGTGAATACAGACACTTCAATAAATGAAAGTCTATATACCAAATATATATATATATATATGTATATATTTTTGCGGGACAAATTTCATGCATATTTGTCCTTTCATAGTCCCTTTTCTCCTTGAAAACCGATTCGCAGAATTTATTAATTTTAAAACATAATGAAAAACTATTGCATTTAGAAATGTATTGAAGCATAAAATCGCTACTGAACGATTTTAATGACGTATTCTGGATATCTACTCTAATGGTAATGAAAAGCAAATGAACATACAAAATGGCGTCATATATTAGCGATATGCTATTAAACATTTCACCCAAGAAGTTTTTTTCTGTTCCTAAAATACACTGTAGCAATTCATAACGAGACTGATTAGAGATAATAAATAGTCATGTTATAGATAATGAATTAAGACAAAATAACGAGTAAGCGGAGTTTGTAATCGCTTGTTTGACACTGATGAGAGCATCGACCCTGTACATCGGTTAAAATCTGTTTACGACATTTTCCCTTTGTTATGGGATATATGAATTTTTTAAATACGTTCCAGAATATGTAAAGAGTGTCTTTTAAATCTAATTTTCAATATATCCTAGTTAATGCATATATATTATGCATATATATTATGCTAATGCATATATATAGATAGATATATATAAAGTAGTTGCCAAAATTGTGAAAATGTTACTAGTTTGATGGTTCATACTAGTAACATTACTTTCTCTTTAAGTAATAGCATAACATTCAGTGGAAAGATAATTTAATCAAGAATGTAATGAAATAAAGTTAATGAAGAATGTCTATTAAAACAGCAGTTATAAAGAGAAAAAGAGAAAAATATCGCAAAAATGAGATGATATACAAACATCATCAAAATGTAAATTAATACTTAGTCGGGTAATCTTTATTCGTAATTACGGTCTTACAAGGTCTCCCTATGGAGTGGTCTTTTCCCGGGGCGTAACAATACTGGATTATTGTTATCTTTAAAGCACCTTTTGTACATTTTAGCAATATGACATGGAGCTGAATTCAGTTGAAATATAAATGCTTCATTTTTTAGGAAAAGATCACGTTAGGAAAAGTTTCAGTTGGGATTGAAATATTTCATTTATGTATTTTTGGACATACATATTTTTATTAATCACACTAATTCAAGCCACACCTTTTGATGTCATACAACCCCATATTATAACACTGACTGAATGCTTCAATGTGTGTTAAACACAATTAGCATGCAAATCTCCTATTCTTCTCTTAACGTATTTTATGTCATCGCTACCCAACAGAGAGATTTTGGTCTCGTTAGGCCAAATAGCACTGTCCCATTGTTCCGCTGTACAATTAACATGAGTTTTAGCCCAGTTTAAACATTTGAACATTTGTTGGAGAGATAAAAATGGCTATTTTCGTTAAAATCTTACATTTACACACAGACACACACGTGTGTTTACATTCTAATATCAAAATGTGAAGTTTATAACAGTTATGGGGGTCATCGAGGTGTTTATCCATATTTAATAAATTGTCACGAGGATTATAATGTTATATATAATATTTCTTTAAAATTTTAAACGATTGTCACATTTCCCGGAAGCAATATGTGGAACTTATAGAAACATCGATAAAAAGAGCATGCAGATACAAACACAAACATGCATATAATTTTAACACTATACCCGTGTTTTAATATTAAAAGTATTAATGTACTAATGTTTGAAGAAAATATGTATCGTCATTTAATAGCAATACCTAGTATTCATTAACTAGAAAAAATAGATGTAAATTGCGATTTTGTAAAAAATTAAATTTCACAGTTTTCAATTTCATTGAAACATTTTTAATTTTAAATTATAAAGAAAAGGGAAGGCCCAAACTAGTGAGGATAATGGTTCATAATTCAACTCAATACCGATTAAATGCTTCGTGGAATAATGAAAAAAGTTTTTACTAAAATACATTCTATCTATTCTTGACGAAATTCGTTAGAGATAATAAAGAGTCATATTGCAGAGACTGAACAATGACAAAATAATAACTTAGCTAAGTATGTAATTGGCTAAATTATTATTGATGGGAGTATTGGCCCATGTTTACACGTCAAAATCTATTTTTGGTGTTTATTTTCGTATTAAAAAATATATTTAAGAATATTCTTTACGGGCTTTCTTTAAGATATTGAATCACTTTTTTTAAGGTTTAAGCATGAAAGTATTTTTAAAGGAGTATTAAAAAAGTAAATTATTAAAGTAAATGTATTCAAAAACTAAACTAAAATAAATAAAAACTAGTATGTTGTGGCCATCACAAAACTTTCTTCTATAAATCACGTCAATTAAATCATTTAAATAGTACAAGAAATAACAACGATTTAGCACCAATTCATATCAAAGTATATCTGAATTTGAAGTTGGATGAAAATTCGTGCATTAGTTCTTGAGATAGAGCTATAGCGGAAATTCTGAAAAATGTAGCATAGCAGCGCCACCTGTTGAGCGATTTACACCAAAAAAAGCAGCACTAAATGATATCAAGGTGTACCTGAATCTGAAGTTTGTTGAAAATCCAAGCATTAGTTCTTGAGATGAAGCTATTGCGGAAATCGCAAAAAATACAGAGTAGCAGCGCCACCAGTTGAGCTATTTACACCAAATATTAAACAGCATTAATTTATAAATCAATTCATGTCAAGGACTAACTAAATCTGAAGTTTGATGAAAATCCGTGCAACAGTTCTTGAGATACAGTTCTTGCGGGAATCGTGAAAATTGCAGCACAGCAGCGCCACCTGTTGGGCGATTTACACCAAAAATTAAACAGCACTAATTTATATCAGAGACTAATTGAATCTGATGTTTGATGAAAATTCGTACATTTTTTCTTGAGTTAGAGCTATTGCGATAATCATGAATAATGCAGCATAGCAGCGCCACCTGTTGGTCTATTTTTACAAAAAAGTAATCAGCACCAAACTATGTCCTAGACTAACTAAATCTGAAGTTTTATGAAAATCCGTGCAGTAGTTCTTGAGATATAGCTATTGCAGAAATCGTGAAAAATGCCGCATAGCAGCGCCACCTGTTGGGCGATATTCACCAAAAACTAATCAGGTCTAGTTTATATCAAGGTATAACTAAATAATAAGTTTTGTGAAATTCTGTGCATTAGTTCTTGAGATAGAGCGCCCACAAAATTTTTGTCACATACACACTCACAGACAGAGTGACAGAGTGACAGAGTGACAGACAGACTCACAGACAGACATTTTCTAAAAACCATCAAATCGTGTTCTGGGCATTCTAAAACGTGTAAATCCGTCGAAAACCGGAAGTCGAAAATTTTCACGAATCCAATACTTTCTTCTTGTAAAGATAGAAGAAAGTAAAAATATATGAAATTAAAAAAAATTTGCAGTTTTAATGTTCATAAGTATTAGAATACCGCTTATAAATTTGAATAAATGCAATTAAAAAAATAAATGCAACCATCTATATTTTATACACACCCAGCCGTACGATTCGACACGCTTTGCAACAAGTTTTGATAATTACGATGCGGGTATAGCTTTCAGGGATTATAAATAGCTTCCTCAAGATCTGTACTGTAAGAATATTATTTAACATTTACACAAAAATAGTCACCATTGGACGTAATTGATTAAAAAAATAATAATATTAATAACGTGCGATCTAGGTAGATAATCATATAATTTAGTATTGTTATCATTGAACCGCATTTGTAGCTTTCGATATACATAACACGATGCATTATCGTCTTCCAAAAGGAATTTTTCACTTCCTGAAATCAACTATGTGACAAAAATTGTGTTTATGAAACACGGATATACTCCTTTAAGACTGCTGGTTCCCCAGGGGATACCTTTTTTAGGTATTAACGGGCTTCGAAACCCCAGGTACCTGAGCCAACTTTCTCTTTTCAGTCTCCTCTCCTTTCGCTTGTCTATTCTTTCCTCTTTGTTTCACTCTCATTGTGGTTTCCTGATCGGAGGTGAGGGCAATTCTGCATAAGCCGATATCATCCTGTCTATATCGAACTATGAAGAATCGTAAACCACCCACGTGTTTGGGCGACCTGTGTCCCTGGAAAGAACGATCCTGACAGTTGAAGGAAATCAACACACTACTTTGGTCTCTGCTTCAGGTAGACGGAAGGTGCATATTGTTGCCGAATGCATCAATTGGCTGGTCATCTGACTTGTCACTGGCTAGTGATAAAGTGAGCAGGCCCTTACCACAGACTTATAATATAAGTAGACTCCCAATTCCATTGTTCTTTCAGGAAGGTTTTGACTCCAACATCTTTTGCTTTCATCGCCAAAAGGGTGCCGTATTTTGGCGGTAATCCCTTTATTGGCAAAGCCAAAGTGCGGTCAACTCATGACAGACGATGTTTCGGCGGGAATCTGGAGAGAGATTCCGAGGAGAAAAACCGGTTTGGCGCGCTAAATCTGCCTTCCATCACGTGATGGAGGGCAGAGATGTAGGAGACAAGAAAAGGTTGCCGATTTGGAGTCTACTTATATTAGAAGTCTGTGGCCCTTACTAGCCATCTCATTAAGGGTGGAGACTGGAATAGGGGTGTCATGTGATCGTATGGGCGCTTGTTAGCACTGCTGCACGAATGTACATCCCCTTGTTAGGCTGGGAACTTGGTGGTGCGGCCGGTGTCTGAATTGTTCTTTTTCCAATATGGATGGAATACTTTTCTTTCCCATGAGGAGAGCAACAAAGTGTACAGTCGTGGAAAAAAAAAAGTAAACACCCCCTACTAACTCCTCAACAAATTATTGTAGACAAAAGTTACTGGTACCGAACGATTGGAAATAAAGTCTACTTTTAAATGATGTATATAAAATTTTCTTTTGGGGTCATCTACATATTAAAACGAATCCAAACTTCATTTTTTTCAATGGCAATACTCAATTTTAACGAGATATTTCAAATCTTCGGTTCAAACTATGCCTAGACACCAAATATTTAGTCATTTGAATGATAAGTTTTTGAATTATATACATTCAAAATTTAGTGCTTCTAATGTTAAATTACATTTTCATATTTTTATTTATATCTCCTGAAATTATGCTCCTAATGTGCTAATGTTTTTTGTAGCAACATACCCAAACATAAATACGCTGAATTTGCAATTTTTATAATTTTATGATATGAATTATGATTAATGAAATTAATATGCGCAAAAATTATGAATTGCAACCTAGAATTTTTTTGATGGATTTAGATTTATTAAGTCCTGCTTTATGGAAATCCTAAATTTCACATTTTTCTTCCAAGCAGTTTTCAAATTATGCTTTAAAAACGGCAAAATGATGGTTTAAGGGGCCGTCTACGATGCAAGTGAGTAGATATTTTGAAATTTCTTATGCTATCCAGTAATCTAGTCATCTTCAACGATTGCTTGAGTGGCGCCTTGATCAAGAAGCGGGCTCTCTCGGTCAACAGTGGAGTACCGAACTTCAATTCAAGCTCTTAAAATACGCTCGTTTTAAAATAATTAATTTCTCAGAAACTTATGGTACGAATTGCATAAAAACTCATTTTTAGGCTAATTGAAGGGTGTAGAGTTCATTTATGCTGTCAGAATTGTGTACTGCTATTGAAAAAAATGAAGTTATGGTTCGTTTTAATATGTAGATGGCCCCCTAAGCAAATTTTATATACTTAAAAGTAGACTTTATTTCCAATCGTTCGGTACCAGTAACTTTCTTCTACGATAATTTGTTGAGGAGTTAGTAGGGGGTGTTTACTTTTTTTTCCACGACTGTACATAATTCCCCTATTCACTCATTTATTGTAATTAAACTCACAAATAGTCTCTCTGATAGTTCTTTCAAGGGAACTTCACCATTTCTTATCGCAAAAGCATTTCAGTCTATTTTTGGAGATAATTATTAACTTAAAAATCTGTATTCGAAATAAATTGTTAAAAATCTAAAAAATCTGAACTCTCTGATAAAATAAAATTCTACGTCTACTAAAATTCCATTGTTTTGTCATTTCGTGTGCTTGTCATGTGGCACAAAAATATAGAAACGTAATAAAACGTAAGACTTGAATGATTTCAGTTTGTAAAGAAAACTCCAATGAATGATTTCAATTTGTAAAGAAAAAAATTGTGAAATTACTGTAAAACCTGATATGATGGTACAGCGAAGGATCGGAGAAAAGTCTATTATAATTGAAGAGCTGAGTGGAAGAACATGCTATGCTACATTTTATTAAAAATGATTTTATCTTTTGGACGAAGATGTTATCAGGTAGTCTATCACATGGTAAAGTTAAAATACCAAAGTTCTATTTAGCCTTGAAGATTTAAGGCATTATTCATTAATATTTAATAATCCAAATAATATTAATATTTTTTAATATTTAAAAATTAAATATGAATATGTTTTTTTGATAGAGTTTAGTACCACACATGTTAATATTTAAAACACATGGTATCAAACAGAAAATAAATCATTAAAATTGAGAACAAAAGCTTTCACATCAAATTTCTTCAAATGTAATTTTTGTTACTTAACATGTTCTTCCACTTAGCTCTTAAATTGTACCACAGGACTCTCAAATTTGGGCGTCAGGGAACCCTTTGATTATTTTCACGGCACCGTTTTGAATGATTGCTTTTGTTTAAAAGATGCTTCCTTAAAATCAATAGTGTTCAACCTGTTTTATTATTATTATTATTATTATTATTATTACAATCGTCGCGCCCCCTTCTCTGCAAAATATTTTCATAGGCCTCTTTCTCAGGAAAATGTAATTCTAACTTTACAATGGTTTACGCTGTTTTCAGCAATTTTTTTTTTTTTTTTTTTTTTTTACATTGAGCTCAGAATAGCAGGGGGCATTATTTTTTACATTGTGGGGTGTTTGTGCATCTGATAAGACGTTTGCATATCGTTACACCCTACTCATGTTGCAGTATGACCTCCTTTTTCAATCAAATCAAAGTGCATATCGTTACACCCTACTCATGTTGCAGTATGACCTCCTTTTTCAATCAAATCAAAGTGCATATCGTTACACCCTACTCATGTTGCAGAGTGACCTCCTTTTTCAATCAAATCAAGGTGCATACCGAAATTCCGTATGGTAATTTTTAATTTATTTTAACGGCAAGCATTTTAGGATTACTTGAAGTAAACATTTTTCTTTTTGGATTTCCGGTAAGAATTCGGAATTTCTGAATAAAAAAAGAAGGGCAACGGGCAACCTTACTCGCTTCTGTAGTGAGGTAATATATTCTATGTTTCCAGACCTGTAAATAATGACGCTCTTCAGTGTTTCTCCCCATATGAGGCGTCCCCAGGCTTACTAAAAGGTTATTTTCATCAGAATCATGAGTTTCCCGTATAACGCCGTTGTGGAAAATTTTGTAATATTTTAGAAGATCATTCTAAATATAGAAATATAAAGTTTGTGCACTCCCTAAAACCCAAAACGAATTTGTGTTCTCCTGAGTTTGAGTTTAAATATTAATATTCGTTATCTATCAGAATTCCATTGATTGTCATTTCACGTCCTCGTTATATCGCAAAATATGTTGAAATGAAATAAAGACAGAACGTGAGAATATTATGAAATGGCTCAACTTACTGATATGAAAGATGTCAAAACATTTTAGAAATAAATCCTTTAAAACAAATTCCTTTTCATATTTACTTTATATGAAAAATATTCTTTATTCATTTTTTAAAAATCTCTGACTACGTATATGTAATACTTACTCTTCCTCCCAATATTATCTGAAAACTGATCGTGAGATAGTTCACAAAAAAAAAAAAAAAAACCGTGGTTTAAATTATGTAGAATGTATAAATATCGAAATATATTCTATAATTCCTTAAGAAAAACAATTGTGTAAGTTATAAACTCTAAAACAAAGAAGAAATTTTTAGTTCTGAGCATGAGGTTAAATATTAAAATTCAGAGTCTGCTACGATTCCATCGATTTATCATTTTACTTGCTTGTTATGTCGCAAAATATGAAAAATATAATAAAGAGAGAACGTGAGTATTTTATGAAATGGTTCAATTTGTGATAAAAAACGATGTCAAAATATTTCAGAACTAAATCCTTTAAAATGGTAACTACTGTTAAATCTTGAAAAAACTAGATTTTTTTTTTTAAAGATAGGGGAGGTAGGGGAGGTCTGATACATAGGGAGGGTTGATACATTGACAATTTTTCTCAACAAATGGCATTAACAGCCATTGTAACAGATGTAGAGCTTCTTTTATTAGCAGAGGCCATCATTAGCTGGACTTAGCAGTGAAAAACTGACAACGTTTTTTTTCTTTTAATTTTTAAGACTTTTGGAATATCAATGTAAATTTTTTTAAATACTGATTTTCTTTCATAACTCTTATTATTGTGAAGATAATATCTTGCAATTATTTTTTATTTGCAAAGCACATTGTTAGGGTGAGTTTTACTAGAAAGCAGATCGGCATTTTGAAACTGCATTTATACAAAGTGATTGAAAATCCAATAATGCATGATAGGGAGAAATGATATATTAGTGCCGGGGAGAAATGATATACTTGCATATTTGAAATTTAATAGTTTTTTTAAGTTGTAAACTAATACAGGACTGTAATATTCATTATTGTTTTACAGCAAGAGCTACTGAAATTGGTAAGGAAGAACAAAGAGACTAGTCATAGACATTATGTAGGTTAGATAGAAAAGCACTGCGAAGATAGATGGTTAGTTTGCTTTACTCGTCATGTAGAAGGGGAAAAATTTAAATGGCCTGAAAGGAAAGATGTTCCTATAATTGACGAAGGGAAAATTAAAAAAACATTAATGCAAGAATTTTCGTCAAACTTCGGATTCAGTTAGTCCCTGATACAAATTGGTTCTGATTAATATTTCGTGTAAATCGCCCAACAGGCGGCGCTGCTGTGCAGAATTGTTTATGATTTCCGAAATAGCTTTTCCTCAAAAACTAATGCACGGATTTTCATCGAACTTCAGATTCAGTAAAAGTTGACGTAAGTTGTAGCTGATTAGATTTTGGTGTAAATCACCTATCGGCGGCGTTGCTATGCTGAATTTTTGAGGAAGTATTAGGCTGAGTAAAAAGTTCTGGGTAATTTTTAATTTAATAGTTACCAGAATTTATATCGTATATAGGAGTACTTCACTGTAAAAAAAAAAATTCCGCAACGTTCCTGGGAAAAAATGGGCAGCTGAGTTGCCCATTATTTCCAAGAAACAATTCTTGAAAATGACTGGAACTTTACTGTACATGTTAAAAACTTTCTACAGAAATGCCAGTAAGTTTCTAGCGAAATACCAGGAATATTTCTGTTGACAGCAAAACATTACTGACACTTCACAGCATGCGGGATCCGCAGACGATTTTTACCTTTCCAGTTGACAATTTTCGCTTTATTATCATTATTTGTTAGAATGAAAAAATATTTTGAAATTGACATCAAAATTATTATTTATAATTTACACGAAAAAATAAATTTTCAGTTAAAATTCAATAAAGTAAATATATATATGATATATTGTTTCTGAACTTTGCTTAAAATATAAAAATATATAAATGTAAATAATAATTAGAAAAAAAATCTAGACATAAAATATTTTGGATTTTCGTTAGTAATTATGTTAGTTTACAAGTTAGATAAAATACATATAAATTTTCATGAAAAAAAAAACCTAAACGTAATTGTATATTTTTTCCGAAAATAAAAAAAATTCAAATTTGCAGCAATTCAAAGTGTCAAATATATATCAAATTTAAATCAAATTGTAATAAAGTGTTAAAATATAAAATTAATTAAAAAAGAAAAAAAAAAGTCCAGAGGTAGCATCGAACTCGGGCCGTACGGGTGGCGTGCGAGCTTTCTGCGTCCACGCCACGAAAGACACGTTGAGAGCTGCAAACTAATGGGTTTTTGAAACGTATGCTAAACCTCGGCATCTAATTTCTGAAAATCTAAGTCCCATTTGAAGAAATCCTTTCACAAGAATAATTAGAGATGAGAACTCTAAAACATACTTTAAATTAATCAAAATCGGTGAGAATCATGTTTGATGGTCCCCTGGTTAATGGAGATCCAAATAATAGGTGTATTTTTTTTACACGGTCTGCTCCTTAAACATTCCACAGACAAGTACGAGAGATTATCTCTTAGCGATGTCACGGAGGAATTGTATTTTCATCTGAATTGTCTTGACAATAGAGACGTAAAGGATTATGTCGTCTATTGATTTATTTGCATTCCATATTGATTTTTTTACATTCATTTTTTCGACACTCGCGCGCGAGCAACGGATTATAGTAAAAAAATAATAAATGGTGGCCGCAGCGTTTTGCTGTTTCCAACTTTTGTTCAGGAACGTTTCAGATAAGAAAACCAGAATTTCACAGGAAAGAGCTAAATTATTCTGAAAACCTGAGAAAAGGCGAAACGTTCCTGGATTTTACATGGAACGTTACCTTTTTTTTTTACAGTGTTATTGTAAGTCCAGACGTGGCTCCATCCGATTATGGCCTCTTTCGATCAACGAAACACTTTTCAAAGGTCGTCGATTTGAACCCTTTAATGAAGTTGAAGCGGCATGTCAAGGATTTTTCGAATCGAAGAAATTCTTGAGCGAATCCGGAATCTGGCATCCGGAACGATGGTAGAAAGTCATGGACTATGATGGTCTCTTCTTTGAAGAGTAGTCCTTGTTGCTTTTGTTGTTAATTTGCGCGTAATAACGCAACCTTTCACAAATTTCCCTGGACTTTTTGTTCAACCTAGTATTAACATGTATGAGATAGTAGAAAGTTTTAGGATTGCCATATCCGACTTGTTTTTATAGTGTGCGCCAAAATCATAACGATTAATTAATAAGCATATTTGTTTTTTATTTTTAAGCTATTTTCATGCTGAATATTCCATATTTAATATATTATCATTATATTTTCCTGTATCCTTTCATTTATTATATGTCTACAGACTTCCATTTTGAATACTTACCCACATTTTACCTACTTATATGCATACTAAATGTACGAGTTTTACGACATGAATTAGCATGAGAAATCGCTCTGTAGAACTTCCTGACAGCACATATTTTTATAATTCGTACCATTATTTTTGAAAAATAATATTTGCTATTTTTAATGGCAGAATATTATGATTAAACAAGACAAATATTACAATTTGGAAAAAGAAATGCCCAAAATTTAAAACTTTATAAATTCTGTTTTTGTAAAATGTAAAAGCGTCAAAAATTCATTTTGCCATCTTATTTGTACTTATCCATTATTTATGCAGAAAGAAAATACTAAGATATTTGCTTTCTGCGTAAAATCTAATTGCTGGATTTGATCCTATAAACTTTCTACTCCATTTAACTTTAATGTTCCCCACTGGCAAATTTTCCTGCCAGGTAAAAAGCAACCAACAATAAATGCCAAATATGTCTTTGACATCAATTATACATGGCACAGAGCTGTACGCTTAAAGTGGAAAGAATTTTAAGAAATAATCTCAGAACAAATGGGTTAAGAATTTTCTTTAACCATCATTCATTATTTTTCGTAATACTTTAAAGATTTCAGAGAAAACAATAAAATTTGTTGCTTTTTTACATTAACACGACGAGCCTCACGTACACATGACGCATAAAGTGCTCAGAAACCTTAATGTTTCTCACCTGTTATTTTTAAAAGTAAACTTTGCTTTATTTAAAAGATTTCTTACTTTACATTTAGGCGACATGTAGGTGACTTGCAGAAACATAAGGGAGCCAGTAAAGAAGATTAAATTTAACTGTAGTAAAAACTGCTTAAATGACAGAATAATTAAATTTAAAATAAATATAATTTAAATTTATAAAAAATAAAATAAACGAATATAATAAGGATAAGTAAAAGAGAAGGAAATGTATGAAAAAGGAAAAAAGAAAAATATTTCATTAGTTCCTGAGCTGGTGAAAATGCTACCGAAGGCTAGCATTAACAGCTAAAAAATAACGATAAATAAACTCAAGAACTTTTCAATGACTATACATTTCTAAAAAACCTATTTCCATATTAATATTTGACAATTTTTCCAGAGAGAAACATTCGCCTTGCATACAATATTTCAAACAAAAAACAGATTTCAAATTAATTGCTTAAAAGGCGCAAAGGCCAACCTAGTGAAAAAGATTCCATGGACTCGATTCCGGGCCATCAGTATAGTGCACTGACAGTCTACTGACTAAACCACATGGAACGATACCCAGCCTGAAACTTCTCTCTATTAATATAGTTTCAATCGATGCTGGATTTTACCCCATCGTGTTTACCCCATGTCAGTGACTCACGGAAAATATTTCGTCTCGTGCTGCGTTTGTAGCCTTGCCAACCTATAATAGTGAGAGTTTCCAGGCTGGGTATCGTTCCATGTGGTTTAGTCGTTAGAATGTCAGTGCGCTATACGTTCGAGTCCCGGCATGGAATCTTTTTCACTAGGTTGACCTTTGCAGCTTTTAAACAATTAATTTGAAATTTGTTTTTCATTTGAAATACCTATTTCCCTTTCTAATGATTCTTAGATTTTTATTATGAGTTCTGTGCAGATAATGAAGATTAGTATTGCTAGCAAAAACCCATATCGGACAAGCATATGTGAGGATTGAACGAATGCAAGCATTATAGACGAGAAGTTTATTTTTAACAGAGAATGAGTTGCTATTCAGGAGGGGATGAAGCAATTTAGAAATGCCGGCGACTTTAGCCTTGTCATTAAGGATGCGCTTATTCTAAGTGAGTCTTCTCTCTAAAGGTGACCCCCTTACATTTATGGTGATCAGTCCATGGGTTGTTGACATTGTTATAGCAGCAATCCAAAAGTGCCTTGCACATTTCTGACAGAAAAGTCCATAGTGAAAGAAACAAGACTTTGTGGTAGGAAAAAAAAAACTAGTTACAGCTTACCATTTTTCTTATAGAATTTAACTTCGAGCTTGAGTTCCATTTTGTTCTCTAGTGCTTGCTCGATTTCTTGCTTGTGTTCTTCGCTGGTCTCGGGTCCGTAAAGGAAGGCGCAGGCACACCCTTTCTGCATAATCTGGGCTCGGGGAAAACCCGTCAGTTCACAGAACCCGTCCGAGCAGTAGACGATCGGGTACAGATTGGCCACCTGTGCGTTGCCGAGCACGAAGTTACTGTCTGTTGGGCAAATAAAAAAAAACGACACTTTAATGCTTCTATTCAACAATAACAATAATAACATGATAGTCAGAAGTTCCCAAACTTTTAGATTTGTGTACCACTAAATTGATATTCAAAATTCGCCGTACCATCATCATCACAAGTAATTTTAACATTTAAAATTATGTGACTGTATTACACAGATTATCTTGTATTCCAGAGATTAAAATAAAGGGTAACATCATGATTATAATTTAATGCAAGGCCAGGTTAATATAATACAGGGTATCTATAAAACAAAGTCCCAGTTTCGATGGTATATTATAACAGTTTAATTTAGACAATTTACAACAAATCATACATCAAATTGAAAGTAAAGTAACCTAAGTTTTCTTACAAATGTTCAATATGTGCACCTTTAGATATACGTTACAGATCCAACCTGAAGTCTAATGTCTACTTCTTCCCATACTTCGGTTAACAAGTCCGTAGTAATGGAAGCAATAACTTCTTCAATTCCGTGTCTCAACTCTAGCAAATCATTAGGTAGCAGTGGAACATAGACACGAGCTTTTATAAAGTCCCAAAGAAAAAAATAGCATGGCGTTATGTCAGGTAGTGTAAGTTTTTAAATCTTCAATCCAGCAATACCGCTTTGCGCTCAGGAGTTGCCATTTTGCGAATGTGCACTGCGAGCGAGTAAAAAACAAAGCAGTACTCCCGCATGCGCTTATCTAAAACTGTTTGAATTACTCTTTATTTGTGTGCTTGAACCAACTCTCTTCAACGTTTATAGTTGATACTATTAAAATGTATAACTGGGACTTTCTTTTATGGACATACTGTATATTAAAAAAGAGCATAAAAATATTGTAATAACTGGAAGTAGTAAAGAAATAATTTTATAGTGCAGTCGAACTTAGTTAATACGAGAAGTAAGTGAATTATAAAAGTCCTCATATTAACCGTTGCTCATAATTCCCCTGAGAGTAAAAAAACTCACACATAATTAAAATATAATCACTATTAATAATTACTCTCATCGGTAGTATCTCCAAAGGACACGAACGATGCACAATAATGCAATTGGACTACTTCTTCATTAGTTGAAGAAAAGTGTTTCATAATAATGTACAGCTATAGAAAATAATTCTAAGTGTTGACAAATTATGAGCCTCTATGATTTGTAAGTTATAGACCGGGAGGTGACTGCACAAACCATCACGTCATCCAGTTGATGACTGAAAGTTTAGGATTAGTTTAAACTCTATAAGCATATTAAAATGCAAGTGGTCTGCTAAGTCCTATTTTAGTGGAAAACACCTGCAAACCTGATTTTAGTGATCGACTGGTAGGTTTACCATTGTGTTTTCCTGCTCCATGTTATCATACCTTTAAACCTAGCGATAAATCACAAACATCGGGTATACAAGTTGTTTCCACCAAGATATGACTTGGCAGATCAGTTGCATTTTAATATGCTAATCGATTTCTGTCTAATCTCGGAATTTCATCCGTCTACTCGATGAGGTGATGGACTGTGCAGCTGTCCCCCGGTCAATTAGAAAATATTAACTAAACTGTGCTTAAAATTTTTTTGCACGCATTGCCATTGTCGTATTACTGTTGTTATCTGAAATAAGTGTACAAAATATTAAGACAAAGAGGTTTTATCCTTATAAAGAAGTACATTTTTAAATAAATGCAAAAAAATATTTTTTCAAGCATTTTTTCATTGATTTGAAATAATAAGTAACTGCTCACTTTCTGAAATAAACTAAGCGATTTTTAGCAAATGGCCTTAGTTATTTTTCTTTTCATGAAAACAGAGTTGTCATATCATAATGAAACCACTGTATATGTTACACAATAATTAATATTCTTTTACAGATAATACACTGAAACCTCCCTGTGCGATCACTTCCATTAAGTGACCACTTCTCTGAACGTCATTTTTTCATGGAACGAAATTTATTCCCATTGCTTAATACTAATTTTATCTCCAATCAGAGAGCATCCAAGTTGAACTCCCTCCATGAGCGACCAATTTCTTTGAAGAAAATTAAACAAATTCCTTTTTTTTTCTGGTCGCTTGAAGAAGGTTTTATTAAAAAAATAATTCCGGAGAGCGCATTATTCATCAAACTTCTAAATTAAGTTTAGAATTTTTTCATTCTGCTAACTTTTAGGTGTTTAAACCCCTTTTCGCCTTTTTAGGCATTGAATTTAACTCTGATGACAAATTAAGAATGATGGTCAATAAACGTCCCTGCCCTGTTCTGTCAGGAAACTCTCAAAAAATAGATAAATTAATGAAGTCGTCATTATTTGCTCCCGTCCAAAAAAAAAAAAAAAAAAAAAAAAAAAATTGCATTTATTTATTGAACTTTGAAAGGACTTGAAAATAAAAGTTATAAATATAAAACCGTAAAATCAAAGCAAACGTCAATGTATTCATTTTTTAAACTCTGCAGTAATTTACTTATGTAATTAACTTTTGTTTTAATACTTAAATTTTCATATTTTTTCGTAATGTGAAAAATAAATTTTAGTAGCATTAATTGTTATCTTTTTTCAACAATTAAAATCTTGATTTAAAAATGACTTCCATTAAGAGATAACTTCTCGAAGCGACCTTTTTTTATTGGAATCGAACGTGGTCGCATTAGGGAGGTTTTACTGTATTCAGACTCTCCTATTTAAAACCTCAATGAAATTACTCATGTTATGCAACTGATTCTTAATTTGTAACGAAAACCTTTCATAAAAATATGTCTTTCTTTAGTTAAATAGTTCCACTACCATGTTCTTAATGATCATTTAAGAATTGCAAATTCCACATGTTGCGGCGGAATAAATATTTCGACTGAACTGAAAAGAACAATGCCAGCTTGTTTTATTATGACAAATAATTCATAAACCATAATCCGATTATTTTAACCATAATTATAAGCATCACTCCTCTGGATATAAATCATTTCTGGGAATGATTTATTTTCATAAGGAATTAAAAGCCAAAATCAAACAATGCATTCTGTTAATTATGTATGTAACATATGAATTAAAATATCATTTTATATGGTATTCTATTTCACAGCATATAGCGAATAGCCATGATGATAATTTAAATTTGCTGAACTGTTACACAAGAAATTAAACATTTATGCAGAAAATATTGCATTAACGATTTTAGTTAAATCATGCTATATACGGTATGGGAAGCAAATAAGTTGCTCAGTCGCTTAATTCGTTACCGAATGTAGCTATATTTACAAAAGTAGTTCTACACAGAGGTAAGTAAATATACGCTGGATAAAAGAGAAGCCATTCGCAACGCTTTTGCTGGCGAAAGGAAGAACTTGGTGATCTTAACAAAAAAAAAAAAAAAAAAAAAAAAAAATAC